>JBANCZ010002617.1:0-15114 GCA_037040025.1 Sphaerogastrella javana
GCTGTTATACATGTGTGTGTGCATCATTATAATGTATGAAGATGAAATGAGAAAAGAATTGGTAGTATGGATGTAGCCTTATGTGCCTTCTGGGCATATTAGTTTGCCTTAACACGAAACACACACACACACACACACACACAGCCCACGCAATGGGAATGTGCGTTAAATTTGTTGAAAAGTTTATTATAAATGTATGAATGTATGTATGTATGTTGTAACTCAGTCAGGTACTATGACTTGTATAATCCATGCAATTGGCCCGAAGGTGATGCGTGTCACAACTTCGTTTTAAGGTCACATTTAACATAATTAGCATAATTATAGACTTGCTTCAACTAGAGCATAGTGTCAAATCTAAGCACAAATACCCTATTCATGCGTAAACAAGTGTATACACCATAATGACAGTTAAGGGTGTCTTGGGTTTGTACAAGTCGCATAGAAAGTATCAAAATTTAAGGCGACAAATGGCATTCACATAAAATGCGAACAAAAACAGCGACACCCCCCAAAAGATCTGCTTCATTTCGCCATTCAAGCGAGACTGAAATGAGCGCAATAAAGAAATACAGTGTAAGCCATGCGAATGGCGTGCGTAAAAGAGTAAGTGGAAAATGCAAATGCACAATGCGAATGGCGAGAGAGCGAATAGAGAGCGGATCGCTAAGGAGAGTGAGAGACAGAGCGCTCGCTCAGTGCACGTATATGTGTGCGTGCTACTGTAAATATACATATACATTGGTGCGACTGTGATGAAATTTCATGATTTTAATGGTTTTCAAATCTGCGAGCCTTCTAACTGCTTTTGCTCTTTCATTTGTAGTGTGCCCAGTCTTTTGTTACAGCTAAAATATTTCGAATATTTTAGTATTTTGTTGGCTTATGGTAATAATTATAATCTGTTATTTATTCCGTTATTAACAGAATATTTGAATATGCATATGTTTAAACATTTTATGTATTCAATAATTTATACATTTATATAATTTTTAAATTGTTATATATTCTTATTAATTGGTATTTATAACTATAGATTCATTTAAAATGTATGCTATATGTATTATTAGTATTAGAATAGTGTATAGTATAGTATAAGTAGAATATATGTATTATTTATCAATTTATATATTTTAAATGTATATTTCTTATTGAATAATAATTTTTCTTAATTATTATGTAAGCTCTTCTGTCTGTTGCCTTCGACTGTTCGATATGTTTTAAATTTAATTTTGACATTGCCTGCCAAAGACAAATTATCATAATGACTTCTGGCCACACTGCGTAACGTAACACTAGGCTGCCATGTTTCGTGTGTGTGTGTGTGTAAGTGTGTGTGTGTCCTTAAACAACTGTTTGTGCTGACGAGTGTCAAATTAATTGACAGTTGCGTGGCTTCCCATTGTCCAGCCACGGACGTATCAACTTGGGTGTGTATGTGTGTGTGTGTGTGTATTTGTATGTGTGTTTATGTTTATGTGTGTGTGCTCTGACAAGTGGGAGTCGCGTTTATATTGCAGTCGAAGGATTTGCGCATAAACATTAACACAGCGTTGGGCACGTTTAACCCCAGTGTGCCTGAGTGGGGTGTCAGTGTCTCTGTGTGTGCCTGTGTGTGTGTGTGTGTGAGTCTGTTAAGTGTGTGTGCGTTGAGTGCGAGTATGTGAGAGCACATAATATTTGCTGCATTAATTAATGAACACACACACTCACACACACACACTCACACTCACACACACACATACACTGCTAGTGTAGCATAGTGTGACCGTCTGTGCGTGTGGGTGTGTCACTTTTAGGACCTTGTGTCGCTTGTAAGCCATTTAATGAGCTCAAATATGTTGAATGACTTGATTTTTGTGCTCAACTGCTTGCCTGCTTGTCTGCGTGTCAGTTATGTTATCTCATCTGAATCTGAAGGGCTCTATTAAATAATAATTATGCCCGAAATGATTTATAGCAGCGATCACAAATCATAACTATATATACATAACACCAAATTGAATACCACACACATACTTTTTCACACTTTAATCATTACATGGCATGGCTTTAATGGAGCCCATAATTACAGGGCATTAAACCGTTTCATAATCATGGTATTACTAAATATAGTCAAATTGGTATCAAAGAAAATACTAAATGCTGCATGGTACTAATAGTAATGTTTCTAGTACTTTTATTACAAATTCTACTACTTACTACTTTTACTACTTATACTACTACCATTACTACTTCTACCACTACTACTACTACATCTACTACTGCTTTACTACTACTTCTATTCTTTCTACTAATGCTATAACTCCTATTACTACTACTATTTATAGTATTTTTACAACTACTACTACTACTAGTACTTTTATTACTACAACTACTATTGTTTGTACTAATTCGATTACTAACTATTCTTGGCATTATTGTATACTGAAATTAAAGCTCTATATCGCTTCTATTTCTAGTTATAATCCCCTCTTCAAGCCCCGCCTCCTCCTTGGTGAATCGAGTTTAATCTCTGTTTTATTATCTCAGTGCATAGCTTTGCCTATGCTGCTCCTATTTTATTGTTTTGCGTAGTGACGCTAACTAACCAAAACAACGCAAGTGCCAACAAGAGAGAGAGAGAGAGAGGGAGAGAGAAAGAGAGAGAGAGAGGGAGAGAGAGAGAGAGAGAGAGAGAGGAGAGATAGAGTGGAGTCTGTTAGATTTGCAGTTCGTCCGTCTGTCCATTTGTCTATCGTTCTAAAGCGAATGCACCGAAATTTTGAAATTCCTGTCTGGACGGGATTTCCTCGAACAAGGCATAAATGCATCGCAGCAAACCGACCCGATTATGCATGTCCCCTGTTTCATATTGATGATGATGCCCAGCTCCAAAAAGCTGGTGCCGACTCCAAAAATAAACCAACCAAGCACTCTCTCCTCCTTCCCCCACAAAAAAAAAAAAGAAAAACTATTCTCAATCCAGGCAAAAAAGGATTTTGTGGTGCTCTGCAATTGAGCTCTGCATAGTTTTTGGTTTCGGTTACGCTAGTATCACTGTTCCCCCTTGTTTCCCTCACTTTATGGGGGAGTATAGAATGTAGATTTTTCTTTTTTTTTCTATTTTCTTTTTGCTGTTTTCGTTGCTTCAAATCCTTTGCGAAAAAAATGCAAATCGGCAGAGGGAAAGGCAGCTCTGTGTCCAAGTGGCAGACGCCAATTTTGCCAATTGGATGCACGCGTGTCCAGTTGGAATCATCGAGGGCAGACTGCTCTGCATATTCTACTGTAGTACTCTGCTCTTCCCATTTGCCAATTCGTGTCTAATTAATATCATTGATTGGGATATGCAAAACGCATTCAGGTAGCCAAAAGAAGCATCTGTAGAAGCAAAAACGAAGGGAAAAATTTATGTCTGAGGTCCATTTGGTTTTTAGTACTAGAACTAGGTTAGTTAGTGTATTTAGTTTTATTTCTATTAAATGATCTTTTATTGTTCCTACATTATTTCATTCCTTTATTCTATCATTCTTTCGATCTTTCATCGATTTATTATATTATTGATTCATTTTTTCATTCTTTTACATTTTCTTTATATCAAGGCTTTATTCATTTATTTATTTATTAATTTATTCATTTATTCTTTATCAAATTCTTTATTCTTTCATTTTACTCATTCATTAATTCATTGACCTTTCAAATCATTCAGGCTTTCATTTTTTCTTTTAATATATCATTCTTTCATTATTTTATTCTTTAATTTATTTATTCATTATTTATATAATTCTAACATTCATTCATTCATTCCATCACTCATTAATTAATTTCAAAATTAATGAATGATTTAATTTTTAATTTTTCATAAATTCATTCGATTATTCGACTATTCATCAATATTTCTAGTTAAATTGTAATCTCTCACTCATTCATTCATAAATTCATACAATCATTTATGCACTCACTTATTTATCGAATAATCAAGCGGCTTTAATTAGCTATATCTAGTGCTAATTGAAAATTAAATAATGCATTCAAAATATTTAAATCGTTCAATTTTTATATTTGTGAGTTTTCTTCTCTATTCACAAAACACACACACAGTTCAATTTAATTAAAAAATTCCGCTTTTTGTATGTCATTAGTTTATTGTTAATATTTGCATACCCTGTAAAGTACAATACGCTGAGTATAACAGACTGTAAACCTCAAAATCTCAATTGAATGTTTTCGATTTGTGATGTTCCAAGAAATTGAATACATATACTATAGAGTATGAATATATATCATTATATTAATATATAAATATTTAAATTAATATATTTATATATTACCTTTTAGAGGGTATTATCTGGTTAGTCATAATACGATTCATCTTGATTTATTTGTTTTAATATTGCATTCGATTTAATTATACGCCTCAAAGTGGTTGCATTTTGTATTATTTATAATCTTAATTTGCAACAAATTTTTACTGATTTCCTTTTGTTTATATTTACCAATGTGTGTGTGTGTTTGAGTATGTGTGTGTGTTTTTTTTCCAACTCATATTTATTTTGCTTTAATTTGTTGTTGTTGGCTATTTATGCGTGTTTAATTGCAACTCATTAAGCATATTAATTAAATCACCACATTTATGCAATAAACTTGCACCACTGCACCACAACAGCCCCACAGGGTTGTCACCCCCCACGTCAAAAAAGGGTTGTCATGTTTTTCAATGCATGCCATGTAAATTATTCACACAAACATTGCCAGAAAATTAACATGAAAAACATGCGAGAAAATAAAAACAATAAATAAAAAATAAAAAACTTTCAACTAAAGTTCTGCTATTTTTTATACCCAATGCTTAAAATTTCAACAAGAGTCTATTCATTTTATGGGGAACTATTGTAATACTTGTTTATATTATTCTACAACCGATTGTCGAAATGACTCTACTGCAGCTGTTTTCACAGATCGAAAATTCTCTTACTATGTGGCTTAATGAAAAATTAAAAAAAAAAATTTTTATTCAGAAAAAAGTATTCATTGGAATTGAATCATAAAATTTAAATAGCTGCGAATAATATCATTTATGTTGACAATAGTTTGCCATAACAGGATTTACTTTTGATCCCCGTGTTGGTGGGGATTATTTATTTTCAATGACATATGCACAGTCGACTGTAGCATTTGTATTAAATATTACACCAACATTTACAAGCTGATTACAAATATTAAGCAAAAAAATACTCCCACACACACAATTGTACATAAATACAACATTTATCCATATGATTAACACTGTAATGTCATATACAGTTGTTGTAATTACAATAAGAGTTTAAAAAATGAATGGGAAATGATGGGGCGGGGGAGCAGGTGGGAAATTAGTTTCGCACACGCGAATCACTTAAAATATTTACACACAGCAAATAATAATTTACAAAATGTCGCTAATTGATTTAAAAAATTACGCTAATGAAAAACTCTTGCAATTGTTTGCATTTCTCCTACTCAACATATTTCTCTATTTGAATGGCCATGAGTGTAATGAGATGACATAGATTTGCCGATAAGCCATATAAATAATACAAATAAAAGCAAATGCCAAGGAAACGATAGATCGAGAAAGATAGACACAGGGAGAGAAAGAGTTGATAGTGATGTGAGCGTCTGTTAGAGATGAACTATCGGTATTATCTATGGCTATTTATACATCGCAAAGCGCTATCGCCATTGATGATAATATTAATGATAATATATTTTTGAAAAAATAAGAACAGAAGAATTCAAAAAGTATGGCCAAAAAAGTATATATTCGCAATCTTATCTTGCAGCTAAACCAATTTAAAACCAGACTGATCTTTCCTTTCAAAATACCAAATTGGCAAAACTGTTTTCGGATGAACTATCGGCAAAAACAATCGTTTGTTTAAAAGCCTAACGTATTTTTACATACAGCGCGAGTGTATATATCGTTATAATATCGTAGGAAATATCGTTTCAAATATTATCATCGCTCACTTTGGTTGGGAGAGGTTTAAAGTTGGGGGGTCGCTCGTGTGATGGACAACTCGCTTTTAATGAAGCGACACGTGGCTCACGTGCTTGCACATATCTGCATGCATAAATAAGCGTGAGAGTGTGAAGGTCCAATGGTGTGAGTATGTGTGGGTGTGTGTGAGTGTGTATGTGAGTGCATGTGAGTGTGTGTTTGAGTGTTTGTGTGTGACTGTGTGTGCATGCAATTAGAAAAATGTCAAAGCCAACAAAAGCATAGAACAGAACACAACTCATACTTCTGCTAATACTCATTTCCATACTCATACTCATACTCATACTTCTGCTTATACTCATGCTCAAACTCACAGTCATGGTTGTATTCATACTCACACTCAAACCCATACTCATACTCCTACTGTTGAACCATGGCTAACTCGCTATGCAAATCACGCCCACAAACTTGTCAGACAAGTGACATTGAAATGTTGCAGGGCCAAGCAACAACAACAACAACAACAACAACACCCACAACAATAATAACAACAACAGCAGCAGTAGCAGTAGCAGCAACAGCAACATCTGGAAGAATGAGGAGTAGCTGCAGCAGCAGGAGGAGAATTGTGTAAAATTACCTTTATTAGCGGGCTTTCCAACGGATTCACACACAAAGGAGCGGCAGGATCAGGAGGCGGGTCAGTCGACTGCCACGTGTTGCTTGTGTTATGCACGAGTTGAGCAGGCAGCGAGTGATCAGGGGGAGATGAGGAGTAATTTATACAAAAGGTGGAAGCTTTATGCAGTTGCATGCTCCAATGAATATATACAGCTGGACAGATGGACAGCGGGACAACGGGGCAGTCAGACAGTCAGACAGTATGCCCCCTCATAACATGGCTGTCATTGGTGTATAAATTTGCGATTAGTCCGTGCACTCCATTCGACTCGCCACGATACGACTCTGGCATTGTCATTAAACATAAAATTTTGTATTTTGGAAGGGGGAATTGTTGAGCTTTGGTTTGGGTTAGGGCTAATATGAGGAGGCAGCATTGGGCAGGGATTTGGCAGCTTAGAGCAAACAGCCCCAGGAGCTCAGCAGGTCAAAGGTTAGACTGTGCGGCTCAAGCGCGTCTGGAACATTTGATTTATGCCCAACTGAGTGTGAAATTGTGCACTGTGAATGCATGTGAATCACTGTGAATTGTGCAGAGATTAAAACGCAGCAGTCACAATGGATTTAATTTATATTTAAATAATTCTATTTAATTTTTTATTATTTCATTTTGTTGTCAATTAATAATGATATAAATATTCTTAAATATACTTTAATAAATATATAATAATATTTTTAAATATTTAAATTTTTATTCTATATATTTTATGAATTTTAATTATAATGGAATTCTTTAAAAAATTTATACATAAATTTTTTTGTAAAAGTTGGAATATAATTATTTTATTTTATTTTATAGTAGTAGCAAAAGACCAAGAAAGAGAGAATGAGAGAGAGAGAGTGAGAGAGAGTGATAGAAGGAGAGGGTTATAAAGAGAGAGATAGAGTGAGAGATAGTGGGAGAGAGAGTGAGAGAAGATCAACAAACAGTCAGAAAACAAACGATGTATAACGAATGTCTGCTTCTGCGAATGCGTGTGTCATATGTGTACATACGCATACATACATACACACATGTATACATCCATACATACATACATACATACATACATCCGAACATCCCAACATCTGTGTATATTTATTTGTATGCATGCATTTAATGCATTTGCCGTTGCTTTCTCAACGAAATTTATAGCTTATTTATATAACAATAAAAACTACAACATCGACTGCAACAACAACCGTTACTCTCCCAAAACAAGAACAACAACAACAACAACCACAACAACAACAACAACAACAACAACAACAACGACAATAACAACATCAACACGAACAATCACAGAAATAACAACACGCAGACACAACATGAAAATGTCGTCCCTGCTTTTTCGAGCGTTCTGGTGATATAACTGTCAAAAAAATACAAAAAAAATATAACAAAATGCAAAAAAAAAAATACAAAAATAAAATACAACAAAAAAATAAAAAAAATACAGAAAAAAGCACACATAAAATAGCAACAACAAGTTTGGCTGCTGCTGCTGCAATATTAAATACCTTGGATTTTTTTTTAAGGTATTCATTTGAGACTATGATATTTGTCAAAGTTTATTATCTATATAACCATATTTTCTATATTATGTTTATATTATTTGAATTTTATTTGAATTCTATTGTAAAAATATGCACAATTATTTTATTTAGATTTAATTATACCCCTTTACAGTCATTTAGCAGTAGAGGGTATTGAAAAACACGAGAATGAAATATTATGCAAGTCTGTCTGGCTGCCAGCTTCTGTGTGTTTGTGTGTGAGTGTATGAGTGCGTATAAGAGTGAATGCGTATGTGTGAGTGCGTATGTGTATGAGTGCGTGTGCGTATGCGTGTGGCTGTGTGTGTGAGTGTGAACGTATGCGTGAGCATACAAATTAAACAAGATGCAACACTCAGGCAACTAACTGCCTGCTGTTCCCTCAACTGTTCCCACTGCTGTTCCCTCAACTGTTCCCTTTACTGCTGCGCCTGCTGCTGCTTTTGCTACTGCTTCTGTTCCCTCTACTGTTCCCACGTCTGTTCACTTTACTGCGCTCTCTGCCGTCGCCTCTGCTGCTGCTGCTGCTGTTGTATCTGCTGTTCCCTATGCTTTTCCTTCTGACGCCTCTGCTGTTCCCTTTACTGACGCCATTGTTATTCACTCTGCTTTTCCCTCTACTGTTACCTATACTGTTCTCTTTGCTTTCTCTGCTGTTCCCTCTGCTGTTGTCGCCGCTACTGCCACTACTGTTCCCTCTGCACCCACCTCTACTGTTCACTTTGCTGTAGCCCCTGCTGTTCCCTCTGCTTCTCCTTCATCAGTTTGCTGTCCGTTGTGGCCATTGGTTTCAGCCCACAGCTGCAGCGGCGACTGGCTGGACTTTTTGGTGCATTTTCCACTGTGCTCAGTGTGTGTGTGTTTGTATATGTGTGTGTGTGCGCGCGTCTGTGTGCGGCATTACGCGCCGTTGTTGCGGTCACCGCGACCCCATTGAGGCTGCCCATTTTTGTGGGCGTGACTGTGCGTCGGCTGGCGCCAGTTGCAGTCGCCATTAAAAATTGCCAACAGCTTGCAAAAAAGTCGCAGGCAAAAAACAAAAAACATTGCAACAACAAAAAAAAAAAAAATACAACATGAATCTCAGTAAGAGCAAAAAATGAAAGAAATGACATTTGTTAATTTTTGTTGCAGCAAAAAAAATATTAAAAAATATAAAAAATATTTAAAAAATATTGCTGAACGTTCAATGACTTTATAGAAGAATTTAAATCTTTTTATTAGAATAAAATGAAATTGAAATTTTAAATATTTATACTAAAGTAAGATCGAACTATAGATTTTGCTGTTTCCGCATTTTTATTGTGCATTACCTGTTCCTGGGAACAGAAATTTAATGTAATGCGATTTTGGCATTTTGATTTATGCAAATTGTAAAAAAGAGAAACATTTTCAAGCAAAATATACCCTAACTTTTAAGGGCCAACCATTAATTTTTTTTAGCCATAAAAAATTAAAGATGAATGTTCTAAAAGAAAGAATTAAAATCAATGTATCGAAAAAAAATCCTTATAATTTATAGGGTATCACCACGTCCAGTCAACTTGCAAATCAGCTACTTTTCTGTTTGCCTTCGTTTCTTTTATATTAATCGGAGCCTTGCTTTTGTCACATTTATTGCTGTTGCATTGTTGGCATTTTGCAAATTAAACGGATTTCCGCTAAAGGCCATTTCCGCTGCCCACAACCACGACCACGCCCACGCCCACGCCCACATCCACACCAACGCCCAGTTAGCCCACCCAAAGCCTGGCTATGGCAAAGCATTGCACTTTTTTTTTATTAAGAGCTGCATTGGCTTTGGTCTCTTTGATTTTGTTCTATATTTTTTTTATTTATATAGTTTATATATATTTTTTTTTATTGTTGTATTGACAAATGTTTTCTATTGTTTTTTACGTTCGAACTATTTTGATTTTTAGCGTGAGACACAGGACAAAAGAAACAGCAAATGGCTATGCTAAAAGGGATGGATTTTTATTTTTATTTTTAGATTTCTCTTTTTTTATTTTATTTATTTTTTTTATATTTTTTTTCGATTTTTTTCCAGCGCAGTTTATGACAGTTGGGAGCGTGTGGCGTTGCTTTGCATTTTGTTGTCACAAAAGAAACTTTAATAGAATTTTCCATGGACACAGCAATTGTCAATCGCTTGCTTTATTTGTTATTGCATTTTTTTGTTTCTGTTTTTTAGTTTCATACTCCACTTTAGTGAGTAAAAAAACCAACGAATAACAAAAAAGTTGATTGCTTTATTATGTGCTGCTAACGCTGCAATTGTTGTTGTGTTGTAGTTGTTGTAATTATTGTTGTAATTGTTGTTGTAGTTGTAGTTGTTGTTATTATTGTTCTTGTAGCGGTTTTTGTGTTCGATCACATATCAATTTATGTTAGCTGTTAATTAAACACATTAGGGCCCAATGAACTGGAAATGCATGCCAATTATTCAATGAATAACAATCATAAAAAACGCTTAAGAACTCTATATGTTAATTACAATAACAACAAATGAAAATATAATGCGCATAAAGCCAAAAGAAATTGCTTAATAAGCAAATTAATTAAATTAGATGCAACTCAAACAAAAACAAAAATCTTTAAAAAATACAATAATAATGCAAATATAATGCATTTACATTGATTTTATAATTTATTTAATAATTATGTGCATAAATATATGTACGTTTAATATTGCATTTAAATTCGCCAGTGCCTTAATATGTAAAACATTTGAATTTGGCGCGCTATCTCTTTGCAGCTCTGATTTCTGGTTTGGTTCGCTCTGGTCACACTGTCTAAGTGAATAGCCTAGTGTATTGGTTTCTCTAGTTTTCATTGTTGCTTTTGTCGTTCTTGTTCTTTCTTCTTCCTTTTGCCCTTGTTGTTGTCAAATTTAAACGGTTTTTGTTTTATGGCTCAAGGCAGTAAAATAGTAAAATGCCTTTAATACAAAGGGTTGTATGAAGTTAATACTATGAACTTACTAATCAGATTAGCTTACCTAAATATATGAATTATATTTACATACCAAATCAATGTGAAACTATTAAATAATAATATTATTAATAAATAATAATTCGTTCTTTCATTTAATTATATTGTTTACTACAAATTTCCATTAATTGCTGGGTATTTTCAAGTGTACAACTTTTGACATTTGCTGGCAAATTTGTCTAGTTTTTTTCCTTTGTTTTGTGCTTCTGTTCGTTTCTCTTTCCATAAGGTCTACATTGTGGTTATGATGCGCTTTGTATAATAAATTGAGCGATCATACTACTCTCATAGGGGTAGAATATTTGAAGTGCGTTGCTGTGCTTCGCTTTTTCTCATATTTGAAGATATCGCATTTTATTTTCTTCTTTTGTTTTCGCGAATGAAGTTAGGAAGAAAGAGTAGAGACAGGCAGACAGACACACAGGGAGACAATCAATTCAAATTATTATACATACGTATGTTTTATGTTTATCACTAGTCCTACACCTTACACCCATGCTTTAGTTCAGTTATATTAATAATAATTTCAATAAATAACTTTCATTAATAATTTTTAAATAAAACTTGTTATATTCAATATTATTTAACAATGGAATATCTTTTTTTTGAAATTATATGTACCAAAATAGGGGGCAATTCAAAATAGTACCTCTTTTTGGAAGTCCTTTTAGATATATCTCCTGCTCCTTTTACACCTCATGATAGATCAATAAATTTTTTAAATAATATTTTTTATAACTATTTTTAAATTAAACATTTCCAATAATACTATATTAATTTAATCTTAATAATTAATCAATTCAATAGATTCTTAGCAGCTTTTTGAAGCACAGTGTCTTAAAAACATACGACTACATTTTCATAGAGAATTGGAACAGTTGGACCCTTGAAATTTAAATAGAACACGATACCCTTTGTATAATTTAAATGTGTCAGCAAACTTTTTTTGTTGTTGTTGTTGTAGTTATTATTGTCTTTGACAAAGTTAAGTGAAAATCTATGCTAAATAAAAAGTTAAGAACTTTTATAATAAGCGACTTGCAGACTTATAGACTCTGTCAACCAAAAAATGATCTGAAAACTTGCGGTCTGACCTTGTTGCTGCCCTTTGAGAGGGTGCGGAATCGAAAATTTAATATACAACACCTGGTGACCAAGGCGCCCGCCGTTAGCTCGCTCATTAACATATTGAATTTAAATGTCATGTCCAAAGACAGAGAGACAGACAGAGAGCACACACTAAATGGGGGGAAGAAACCACAAGACAGACATTGGAACATCCCTCAAACGAGCCGCAAAAAATGCTAAACTACTTTTGTTTGGCATTTGCATTCCCAAAAATACAAAATATTCCAAAAACGAGAGCTCCAAAGTCGAAAGTCAAGAGACAGAAAAAGAGAGAGAGAGAGAGAGAGAGAGAGAGAGAGTGAGGCAGAGAGAGAGGGAGAGAGTGAGAAAGATAGATGAAATTGCTGTGGAAAAAATGATGATGAAATGGGACTCATCTGCATATTTTGTTTCTGAATTGAGAGCATGATTAAAAGACCCCACCAGACCAGTTTATGACGTCAAAAGTATTTTTATATATATTTTACTTATTCGTTGTTATTGCTATTGTTGTTGTTGTACATATTTGCATTAAAATTACAATAAAAAATTTTTATATTGTGCAAAAAATTGTGCGCATTGTAAATTGATTTTTAACGAGCTTCTCTACTGCCAAATTGTATACGATTACGATACAGCTATAACATTTATTCATACTATATCTTTAAAGTTGCTTTAAACAAATCTTTTGACTTATGCACGCCTGAATTTACAGCTATTTGGAGTGTACCCCAAGCAATTGCACATACCTCCCTTCTCTCTCTCTCTCTGAACGGTTAAGACCCTCTGGGCCCATCATTTGTGATATTAAAGCAAAAAGAAAAAAAAGGGCTGCAGGCCACGAGCTTGCTTTTGTGCTGGCCCCAAAATGTGTAGACGAGTCCCGCAGGATATGCACACACACACACACACACACACGCACACAAAGTCAAACACAGTGTGTGTGACGGTACGCGGCGTTGCCAGACCCTGGCGAAATTTGTATAAGCAGCCAAAGCGCGTTGTGGAATTGTTTTAAATTTGACCTGGCGCCAAGGGAGCGAAAGAGAAAGGGATCGAGAGAGAGAGAGAGAGAAAGACTGAGAAAGAGAGAGAGAGAGAGAGAGAGAGAGAGAGAGAGAGAGAAAGAGAGAGAGAGAGAGAGAGAGAGACAGAGAAGCAAATTAGCCAATTTCAAACAAGCACAAGGACAACGCTGCCGGGCAGCAAGCAGCATATTAAAGCGTTTTTAAATTCTGTAGTCATTTAGGATTCCTTTCGTAAACTTTTCGGAGTCAATTCGGAGTTGTTTCGAAGATATTTGGGAGTCGTTTAGGATTGGTTTCGAAGTTATTTCGGAGTCGATTCGTAGACGTGTCGCAGTCGATTCGGAGTGGGAGTTCATTAGGACGCGGCGAAAGCATAAATGTAAATTTGCAGCTGTTTAATTTATGATACTTAGAAGCCAACAGCAGTAGCATCAGCAGCAAATATTGTTTCAATAATTTATCGATGCTTGAGTCGCGCAAGTGTACTAGATGCCACGCCCACGCCTTGTCGCCGTCGTGCGCCCAAGTTACATAAATCACACCCAGTCCACACATAAATTCCGGACGACAAGTGTCCGGTTAAACAGGCCACAGGACACCCAGGCATCAGCAGCACCAACACCACTAGTACAATCAGCACCACTGCGATTCCCATGCGCAAGTATTATACGTTGTATTTTCCTTACTTCTCCTTCTTCTTTTTCTTTTTCTTTTCACTTGCCACTTTTTTCTTTGTACAGTTCTATTTTTTCTCTCTTTTTTGCTTCTCTTACACACATGTAAAAAAAAGGAAAACTTGGCCACACAATTTGTCACTGGGTCATTTTGCACATTAGACATAGTCGAGCAGCGCCTGGATGATTAAGGGGTGGAGGATACGTTCAGGGACAGACATTTACAAGAAACAAGCGCCGAATAAAAGTTCAGATCAATGCATGGAAACTGCAGAACGCATGGATACCCTGTAAATTGTGGCAGCTAAAGTCTGTGATTAAAGTTTAAATATTGTTTATAAAGATATCAGTACAATTGTTTTGTTAACTCATTAATTTTTTTAAAAATTGTATTTAAATTTTCTAACAAATACCCTGTAGAATGTCGTAAAGTTTTATAGCCATAAAATCTACAAATATTTTCAAAATAATAAAAAAAAACAACATAATTCTTTATTGAAGTAATTATGATTTATCCCTACGATTAGAATTACTTTCAGTTTACAAAGACATCAATTAGAGTTGAATTGTTTTATGTAATGAAATTTTTATTATGTTACTTATTATATAAATTGTAATTTCTAATTTTTATATCAGTAGGGTGCAAAGCAAAATTCTGTCTCATTGATATTTCTTTTATATTTTTCATACATTTAATTTTTAAGCATTTAAATTTTCATCTAGTTAGTTTTGAACAGATATCAATTTAGTTACAAATAATTAATTTTTTATTATTTAATTTTGAACACATTTTGTTTTATTTAAAATTTTTAATCAACACCACGAAAAGAGTATTATTACTGTATACAGGGTATACATAAAGATGCTTCAATATATCTTGTGCGGTGCCCCACTTGTGCAACCACCCAGTGGGCCAGCCAGTTTTGCTCATTTGGCTGCCTGCCTGTCGTCACAGGAACTGGGCGCCACTAAAGTTGTTCAGCTGCCAGTTTTGACACAGTTTCTCATTTTTTAAAATTTATTTTTGGTATTCTATTAATATTTAGACCCTGTGTTTAAAAAACACAAAAGGGTCTATTAACTTTGTGAAAAGTCGATTTGTGTGTAACAGGCAGAAGGAGGAGTGGTAGAC
>JBANCZ010002618.1:0-15111 GCA_037040025.1 Sphaerogastrella javana
AATATTAATATTGTTAATATTAATTACTAGGAGATCAATAAATAAAAAAAATATTTCTATTGTAAACTAATTACTAATAGATTAAAAATTATGTAAACTCATGTAAGTGAAATTTTAACTCATCTAAAAACGGTTTAATAAGCATGATTCTGAATGCGATAACTTATCGATAAGTCAATCGATTTGACCCTGAGCAAGCATTGATGTGGACATAACCCTTTCACGTGACTGTAACAAATATATAATTTTAACACATTCCAAGCCTTTTGGTCATGTAACACGATCTAATATAAAGAATAGCTAGTGATAAGTCTAAGCAATGTCTGATAGGGTTCGCATGCAAAGCCACCGAACAAACCAAAGGGAAACATAAAATGTGAATACTCCGACAGTGCGACGACACAAAAAAAGAAAGTGGGCAGAAATAAAAACAAAACAAAAAAGAAATAAAACTTAATCCCAGCAGCAACAGCAGCAGACACATAGAACAGCGCAAAAGTATTTTTTTCTTTTCGTTTTTCTTTTTGTCTTGTCTTCTCTCACAGTGTATGCAGGTGCCTGTGTGTGAGTGTGAGTGTGTGTGAGTGTTTGTGAGTGTGTGTGTGTGCGCGTGCTCTCTTGTGCTTGTGTGCGTGCAGCAACTGACGTGTACGTAGCAGAAAGCGCAGGCGTATAGAATGTGAGCAGAAGAAAAAGGCAAAGAGAAAGAGCAAAAGCAAAAGCAAAACTAAAAACAAAAACAAAAGCAAAAGCAAAATCAAAAGCAAAGGCAAAGTCAAACGCAAGCTCAAACGCCAGAGAGCGCTGCAAAACACAGCTGAGCGCAGGGAGAGCGCAATTGAGAGAGCGCGTGGACGAGTAAAAGAGAGAGAGAGAGTGAGATGGAGAAAGACTTGAAGAGAGAGAGAGAGGCGTTGCAACATGTTGGCCAGACCAAGATCGTCAGGCTTAAGAAGTGTTACACACTGATTCAGAGCCGCAGAAGAAAGAAAGTTTTCGTCTGTGCTGGCTGTGTTTTATTATTGCTGCTGCTTCTGCTGTTCACTTACACACACACACATACGCACACATACGCACACACATACGCACACACACACACATAGGAGAATAAGCAGCAATAAAGCATTTCGTGCAATTTCTTTAAGCTGTTGCTGCGCAGTGAAGCGTCCGTCGGTCGCGTTTTGTCGTCGTCGTCGTCGTCGCCGTTTGCTTCTGCCTCTTTAATTGGCCACAACAGCGGCAACAAAACGTGGCAACAATAACCAACATAATAATACTAAAATATAAAAAGAAATAGAACAAATATTTCGTGTGTGATTGTGAAAGTTCCTGCCCAAAAAAATTCCACAAAAAAAAAAAACAAACAACAAAATGTATATGAAACGCGCTTTGTTTGTGCTGGCGCTGCTCTGCGCACAGCCCTATGGCCATGTGGCCCATGAGGATGACTCGAATCCGCTGCTGGACATGGCATCCATGTTTATACAGGAGGCGCTCAATAATCAAAATGGTGCTGGCGCTGCTGCTGGTGGCGGTGCTGGTGGTGGTGGTGGTGGTGGTGGTGCTGGCGCTGGCCTGGCCAGCATTGCCTCTCTGGTGGGCAGCTTTATGCAGGCGAATGGTAAAAGCGGTGGTGCTGCTGGCGGTGGTGCCATGCAAATACTGTCCGGTCTGGGCAGTCTGCTAGCAAGCAGTGCACGCGGCGGTGGTGCATCTGGTGGTGGTGGCTTTGATCCAGCCATTATAGGCAATGTGCTGGAAATGTTTACCCAAAGCGATGATGAGCCCGCTGCTGCTGCTGGGCAACAGCGCAGTAGTGGCAGCAGCTCTGGCTCCGAATCTGGCATTGGCCTGGACACCATACTGCAGGTGGCATCGGCCTTCATGAACACACAGTCTGGCGGTGAGCAGCCAGCCACAGCGAGCCATCAACACCATCATCAGCAGAAGCGTCAGGCAGCGGAACAGCCCGAGCCGGAGAATGGTTTCATGAATCTGCTGCCGCTGATCATGCAGGCAGTGAGCTCATTCGCAGGACCCGAGGGTCAGCATACGCAGGAGCGTCACAAGAGTCATGCCTGGGTGCTGCCACCCTTCCTGGAGCACATACATGTGCTTTGGGATCACTTCTCCAACTCAGAGCTAGCCGATGCGCTCTACGAGAAGTCGGGCGTGAACAAAATCATGAAGGTGAGTCACTATGGACTAAATATTTTGGACTTACTTTTGCTTCTTCTAATGTGTAAGTTAACTCTTTTAATAGAAAGTCTATTAATATGATAATTTGTTTATTTATAGGGCTTCAAGGGTCGCGATGGCAAATTGGATTATGACAAACTCTTCGAGTCGCTGAACAATCAATCCTTCCGTCGTCGCTGGATCAAATCAGCCACGCTCTACTTGGCCGACTGGGCCAGCTATTTGGCCAATCCGGAGAACTATCTCAGGTGAGCTATACGCTATATTATACCCTATATTAAGAAGCTTCTACTCGAAGATGGAATAAAATTCCATCTACATTCTATTATACCCTATATGTCATATACCCTATATCTATTCTAAATATATCTTACATGAAGTTCCATCTACACTTTTTAAATTCAACCTATACGAAGTTCCATCGGTATTCTGAATAAACCCTATATGAAGTTCCTTCTACACTCGGTAAATCTACCCTATACGAAGTTCCATCATACACTCTGCAAATATACACTATATCATCTGTTCTCTTGAGCGTCGTGCTAATTGTAGCTCACGTTCTATTTGGCTAACGGTTCGGAACAGTTTAACACCTGCATGTTATGTGTGGATCGTATGATATGTGATATGATTCTGGATACCCAATTCTCTTTTCGTTTTATTTTTATTCTTTATTTTTTTTTAAACTTTATTTAAACGCGAATGTTGCATGTAGCAAAGCTTAAACAAATACCAATGCTTAGTATGATTGTTGTTGTTTTTGTTGTTGCGGCTGCTAACTGAAGAGTTACCGTTAGCTCTGCTACCTGTTTGGCATCGAACATGTTTGAAGCGTTCTTGCTTACCTTTTGACACACTTTCGGCTCACACACACACGGATAGACACACACGCACAGATATAAACATTTTAGAACATGTCTGTTAATCTGAGTGGTCAACAAAACAGTCCAAACTCTCCAAACTCCAATGGCAATTCCAATAGACAATTCCTGGGATTGGACTGCTACGGCCGTGTTACAGTTACCAAAAAAAAAAAACAAAGTATGGTAAATAAAAAATAAACAAAACGAAGCCAAAGAACCGAATTTCGTATACAACAACAGCAATAAAAGACAAGAGAAGAACCGGTTCGAAGTGGGCCAAAGGCAAAGTACGAGAGCCAAAAGAAATGGTATTCCATGCCAGCCAGGCCAGAGAGTTTTGTATGCTGAATGTCGTTAGTATTTGGGTCAATATAAGAACCACATATATATATATATATACATATAAAGTACATAAATATATATATATTTATACATGTGTGTGTGTGTGTGTGTGAATAGCGCCATTTGGTATGCCTCATCATAATGATTAGATGAAATTACTTCCACTTTCTAGCTAGCCCTTTCACTTGACAATGCTGCGTCATTATCTACGTAAATATAGTAGTAAGTCATCAATTTTATTGTGATTTATTTTTCCACATTTTTCATTCTTTCTTTTTTTCATTGTTGCGATTTTTTCTAAATATTTTATTGTGATTTTTTATTGAGATTTTATTTCTTTAAGTTTTTTTGATTTTTTGTCATTTTTTTAATGTAATTTTCGCACACTTTCCATTACAGATATTTTCAGACGGCACAGATCATGTTTAATGGCCTATTAAAGTCTCAAGGTTATCCAAAGCAAACGTATTTTGATCCCGCACGACCCAGCGAGACCATATCGAATCTGTTGAACCATGTGGCCAAGCATCATCTCAATGTGAAAATCGATTCGCGACAATACGTGAAGCCAGCTGTTGGATATGCCAAGGAATTGCTTAAACTGGGTCAGGCACGTGGCCTGCTGCAGTTTAATGCCACTGAGATTAGTGATCGATTAACGGATACGCTCAATCTGGAGGCAAGTAATTAACTAACTCTACTTTAAAACTATAGCAACAATAGCAAAAAGCACAAATTAGATTAATTACATTACGAATTTTCTCTTTTATTCTCTATTTCATGGGATGCACTCATTCTCAAACACCAAACTCCAATTCTCAACTGTCGACTCATTGGCTACCCACAATCCACACGCATATAAACAATCGACATCTGGACAATCGACAACTTGAAAACAACAAACAGGTTATTGAACCGGTGCTAAAAGTACATCGTGCCTATAGATACATCTCCAAGTCGCCACAATGTGATCGCTATGTGCTCTGCCAGCTCAATGCAGCTGCTCTAGACCAACAACAAAAGCAACAACAAAAGCAACAACAGGCCAAACAGTCGCCATCATCATCATCATCATCATCGTCATCGTCATCGGCCAGTGGACTCATTGCCGGTGTTAGTCCAAAAATTGTTAAGATCGGCAGCATGGGCGCTGCTATCTTCATTAGCACTGAAACCGGTACACCATTCTGGACGCTATTCGGTGTAATCAATGCGCCATATAATTGTGAAGTGAGTCCACATCCGTGTCTACTATAAATGATTGTTAATCTAAATTCTAAATGCTAACTATAACACACATTCACAGGTTAAATATCCGGTGGACTGCATTGGTTTCCATGAGGGTGAGGCCAAGGTGACTACGGAATACATCCACAACGAATTGTAGTTAATTACGTTTTCTAAACCAACGCTGAATTAATGACATTTTGTTAACAGTTAATAAGTGTGTATGTGCTTTCACGAATTAGTTCTAATTGAGATCAACAAATTTCAATATGTAAATAGTATTACGAATGACAATAAACTTTAAATTAATGAATTAATCAACAATATTTCTCATTCACATGTTTCTAGGTATTTTGATCATTAAAGAAACATTTTTGGAGCAAGTTTTACCATAAAATAATGTTTTTTAATATATACTAATGTTTATTTATTTGTTTATATTTTATAATATTGCATTTTTGGTTTTAATTATTTTTGAAAATTAAGTTATTTAATTAATATTTAGCAGTAATAACATTCGATTTTGAGACAACAAATAGCACAAAATTGACGACAAAGATAGAAGTAAAAATTAGGCAAAAAATTGATTGACCCATAGAGTGGAATTTCTTTTTTCATTTTCAATTTTTTTTTTAAAGGAAGGTGATGATATTTTTGCACATTTTAAATTTTACCATTTTTTTTTTCATTTCCAATTTTTTGTAATTTTTTCACATTTTGAATTTTAATTTTTTTTTTTTTTTTTCATTTATATAAATATTTTTTCCACTACGCTGACTATCAAGTCACATTAAAAACTACAATAACAAACACAACAACACATCAAAAATTCAACATAAACTCTTACATTAATATACTTCCACAACAAGACAATCCCATCTTCAGCAACAGACTTCACAAAACAAAACTAATCCACAGTAAACACTTAAAACACAAACCCAAAACCGCGGAAATCATGCCCAAACAACCATCTTTCGCAAAGAAACAATTCGTAAGCAACATCGATCCGTCGCGAAATGCAGAGAAGCTCAAGGAAATTGAGGAGCGTCATTTCACTGAAGACGAATCCTTCTACATGGAGGAATGCGAGGAAGAGATGGAGGAGCAATCTGGCTCTGCTTTCGCTGAAACCGAAATGAGTCTATCCGAAGGAGAGCCAGCAATAGGCATTGGCAAAATAGATCTCTCATTTCCCGAGACAACCCATGAGTTCCAGCACAGCTCCGATTGCTTTACCCCTACCTACTACACGCTCTCGCCCAAGGAACGACTCCTGCTCCTCTACGCCGAGAATTTCCGCAGACAATTCGTTCTGAACTATCCCAAGCGGCGCCCTCTGGTCCTGGCGCCGCCCAATGAATGCAACGTCCAGGTAAATAGAAATTGAATATAGTTAATCATATTTACTATATATAGTTAATCGCTTGTTTTTCAGAAATTCGTCTGCACTACGATTCGCCCGACCGCATTTGTGTTTCCCGATCTCATATCGAGAGTTGAGAAAATTGCACTGTTTGTAGCCGATTATGTCAAGTACGAACCCTTGGAAGATCCCTTCAATTTGGTAAGCTGCATTTTTGATTCTTTCACAAAAAAGGAACCGAATTTAATATTTGGAAAGTGTATTTAGCATTTCTAATTCAATTTATTATGAGCAATCTCCTTTTCCTCTCCAAGCAGTGCAAAGAAGCAATGCGCTGCTTCATTTGGGCACATGCACTGCTTCGATTAGGCAAGCAGTGACTTTCTAATTGGGAAAAATATTAATAATATTGATAATTGCTCTATTTCGATTCATGTTTATCGAGTAGAACTCGATTGTTTTACTATTAATGATTCCTGTATATCCTTTATACTCTTGGGAATTGAGGACCAACTAATTTTCCTTTGTTTTATATTATATTTATATTTTTTATTGTTGGTTTCTTCAGTCTTTAGTGTTTCTCGATCGAATTCACTGAGAGCGATCTGCTTTTTGGTGGCATCGTCGCCTGTTCGAGTATGGCGGCACCATGTTTAGGCGAAGTAAGGGAGCTTCCGCCGCTTTTTATTTTGCTTAATTTTTACAGAGGGCATTATTTTTGTTTTGTTGATCTTTATATTTGTCTTTTCAATTTAGTTAGAGTTGTTAGAGGGGATGTAGAGGACCACGAGAAATCTTTTACTAGAGAATTTGACTAGGGATGGTATTGACCCATCCTCAAATACGGCTCTCCATTACAGATGTCATAGACATTAATGGAGTTAAATTGTAATTCAATTTTTCATTTTTTATTTCCTTTCGACCATTTCTCGAAATCTTCCCTTAAAGAGTGAATATATAATGTTAATGAAATCCTTAATTTTGAGAAAAAAGATTTATTTTGAGTTAGTGTCTTATTTCAGAAGACACATGTAGTATATAGAGTTATTCTTGTGTGTTCTGGTTTTCGCTTTCACTCGAAAAGTAAAGCCTGTCTTTCAGGTCAAATATCAGAGTTGAGCGTTAAATTAGATTCATAGAAATCTATACCCGATCGTTTGATTGGACTTACCTATAGCTATGTCCTTTGCGATAAGTATTTCGATTAGCATTTCGATAAATACAGATAATATGATAATAGAAGTAGAGAGTAGAGAAATAAGTCGAAATTCTTGCATAAAATTGTCTAATTGAAATGTTTTATTAAACACGTTGTCAAAATTAATGAATACGATCTACACTTATATAAATTCATAAATCCATTGCATTTATATGTTATTTTTTTTTTTGTGTATTTAGACTATAGTTAGTGTTATCGAAATGGATAAAATGCTTATGAGTAGAGAGAGATGTTGGTTTTACATGAGTATTTGGAATTGGAATTGGAATTGGAATGAATAAAAAGTGTCTAATATCAAATCCATTCGAATGCATGCATTCACTTCCTATTCATAATTTATATTCATTATATATCATTTATCATTTATCATACACCATATTGATGATGTTTTTCTTACGTAAACTTACATTTATCGATATATAACTAAAATAAAAAAACTCGAAGCGTTAACAATTTTCTAGTATGCATAAAAACCTTGAATTAATTGATCGATTAATTACTCGATTATAATGCTAAATTATTATGTTGTAACTAAAATTAGAATGGAATTAGGGAAATTCAATGTAAATTATGCTTAAGTACGAGTATTTACAAACATTACAAAACATTTACTGCTTATGCTAAAAATGTATCGATATCGATAACCTGACACAAAATACAAAATGTATACAAACTTTATCCAAATTTTTACACAATTTGTATAAACAAATTACTAGAAATTATTCAATTCGAATCTTAAGTTTGTATAGTATAATTAAACATATATATGTGTTCTATATATATCTATATATATATTGATATTTTGAGCTGGAAGATTGAAGTTATGCTTAGTCATGCTGCACATTCTCGTTCCGATTCCGATTACGATTCCGATAACGATTCCTTGTCTCATGCTGATCGCTAGGACTCGAATTGGAGTCCGAATTGGAACTCGATGTGGAAGTGGAACTTGAGCTGGAACTAGAACTAGGTTCGTCGGACTGTTGGTACTCGCCCGTTATCTGGCAGTCGTCGAGTTCATCATCGAGGTCGCAGTGCACAAATTCGTAGGGGGGAAACATGAGGGAGCGGAGCAGCGTAGCCGAGGATTGATAGACTGCGGGCGAGAACTGTTGGCATATCGCCGGCACGGAGAAGGGCGTGCCGCCCGGGCAGTTGACCCCGACTCCCCCTGTCATCTTATGCCACATGAGATTGCTCTCGTTCAGGTCAATCTTATCTTGCTTCTGCTGCTGTTCCAACTCCTGGGCATCCGTATCCGTGGCTGGCTCCGTTAGCGCCAACTTCGGTTTTTCCTATTTTCGGCGACGACTTCTATTTCTACTTGTGTCCTCGGTAGCAATGCCATCGTCGGTCTCCTCAGCCCCCGCTGTATCGCTGCAGCTGGACTTGATGGCCGCCAGAAGGAACCGCAGCTGCATCAGCTGCACCGAGGTCACACGCGGATTACTGCAGTTCTCTAGCCACTGCAGAAACTTCTCTCCGTGGCGTATGGCCACCAGCTCGTCGATGTTGTTGTTGCCCTCCATGGCGTAGTCCAAGCACTTGGCGCGCTCCTCCTCATCCGTTTTGTTGGAGTTGTTATTGTTGTTGTTGCTGGCGCTCACATCGTTGTTGTTATGATGAGGCGTATCGCTGGTGAAGCTATTCTCTGTCTCTGATTCGCAGCCTGCATCCGCCTCCGCATCTGGATCAGCATCGGCATCGTTAATGTTGTGGGGGTCGCTGATGCCGCTGATCTTGTATATGATGTTGTTCAGCAAGCTTTTGCTCTCCTCCGCCACCGATCGTTCTGTGGGATCTGTGGCTGCTGCAGTTGCTGCCACCGCCGCCGAAGCTGCTGCTGCTGCTGCTCTGTCTGTGCTGTGGGTCTGCACGGCGTCCGCTTCATGCGCCGGACTTTGCTCGCGGCTGTAACTGGCCTCCACGGGAGAGGGTAGCATGGGGCTTGGCGTGCTGCTGCTGGCGCTCACCGACTTCACTGACTTGGCGGAGAGATCCTCGGGTTTACTAACGGTTTCCGCCTCCGCATCCACCTCTGCGTCGAGGTCAGCGTCTGTGGTCAAATCATTTGCTTCGTTGGGGTGCGGCTCAGTGGAGGATAGACTGCGTACCGAGGGCGTACCCGACTCCTTGGTCAGCTGCGAGTACAGTATATTGTCGAAGGGTGCCTTGGCACTGCCCTGCTCCTCCAGCTGCGGCGTGTCCGCACTGCTGGCGGCTGCAGCGGCGACTTGTTGCTGCAGGGAGTTTGCTTGCAGTGCTGCCAGTGTGGCCGCATTTGGATTCAGTGAGTGCAGACTCGCTCCAAAGGCCTTACACCAGTTGTACCATGCGGCGTTCTTGTCATCCAGGCTGCCCGAGGGCGTTGACGAGGGCGTCAGTGTCGCAGAGGGTATGGGCACGGGTACTGGCGGTGCGTTGGCGTACTGGCTTAGCTGCTGCGGCGTGGAGGAACGTATGGGAGGACTGGTCACGCCCAGTGCCACTGGGGGCGGATACAAGCTGTTTAGGCCGAGCATTGCCTGCTGCGATTTGAGCCAGTAGAGCAGCGGATCGTCGGGTAGCCCGGACAACGGTGCCACGCAGCCGGCGAAAGGCGGTGCCAGGGCAGGGCTGGGACTCTTTAGACTGCTGCCTTTGTTGTCGCAGTCGGAGGTGTTGCCTACGCTGCTCGTGGGCTTCTGTTTGGCCCAGTTCTTGACGGACAAGGAGGGCGCTCGGTCGCGATCGCCATTGTCGCTGCGCGGACTGTGCTGTACCTGTGCGGGTTGCAGGGGAGGAGCAGGTGCCTTGGCATTATTACGTAAGGTGTTGGCTGTATTGGCGAAATTGTTGAGGCCGGACATGGCAGCCAGACCGGGGTTTAGCTGCGCCAGCAGATTCAGATTCGACGTCAACTCATTGAAGCTTATGGCCAGCGGGGATTGTGTTATGCCAGAGAGCCCGGTTAGACCCGACAGATTCGTCAGACTGGACAGCGGACTGATGGCATTCAGCGAGGGATCCGCAGGCCCCGGACGCGATATGTCCGCCCCAAACACCTTGTTCTTGACTGCGCCATTAAAGCCCACATAGTCTACGGGCAATCCATTATAGCTGAGATCGGACAAACCCTTGTTTGTACTATAGTCCAAGCCATTCAGCGGCGATCGCTTAAAAGACAGCTCCTCGAAGTTCAGCTTGTTGGAGAAGTTTAGGGGCAACGCATTGTCCATGCGCTGTCGCTTTTCGGGCGGCCCCAGCAACCCCGCGACAGGGTTGCCATCGAGCTTATCAACCAGGGCGTCGGCGCAGAGCTTATCCGCTGCCGACTGTCTCGACATGAAGCGCAGCTTGTCCTCGTTCTTGCACCATCCGCGTAGCGTTGACTCCGGCACCCCGATGTCCCTGGCCACGGACGCTTTGGACTCGCCATCGTGTATGCGCTGTATGGCATGGATCTTGTCCCGCGGGGTGAGGCTACGCAGTGGACGCTTGCCCTTGGTGCCCATGCGGATGTT
Organism: Sphaerogastrella javana; assembly: GCA_037040025.1. NCBI lineage: Eukaryota > Metazoa > Arthropoda > Insecta > Diptera > Drosophilidae > Sphaerogastrella > Sphaerogastrella javana. Next base: position 10,717 of record JBANCZ010002618.1, read on the forward strand.
CATGTGGGAGTAGCTGGAAATATCCAACTTCAAGCCGTTATCAAACAGTTTGGCTGCTGCAAGAAAGAAAGAGAGACAGTGTGTGAGAGAGACAGATAGAGAGAGAGAGAAAGAGAGAGAGAGAGAGGGAGAGAGACAGAGAGGGAAAAAGAAATAGAACGTTGAAAAATAATGCAAAATATTTAAATTAATTACAAGGGCCGTGTGACACAGTTAAGATGCAAGCGCATATAATAAGTGCAACATCATTTACATACACACACACACACACACACACATATGTATATAGCTGTGCCTGCGTGTGTGTGCTGCCAAAATAATGCGTTTTCATTCGCCAGCAGCAACTACATGGCATATACATAAGCACAACGAATGCTCAATGCGCGCGCCATGTACTTGCCACATGCCACATGCCACTCGCCACTTGCCACTTGCTGCTGCTTGCCACAAAACTCGGGGTTGTTGGGGCAACGCAAAAGGCGAGCTGCCGCCTGTTCGCACGAAGCTCCAATAAAATCGCGTGGCGCTTTAAAATTTTACGGACAGCTCGCGAGGTAGATGTAAATAAACCGCACACGCACACACCTACACACACACACGCACACACCTACACGCAGAGAGATACACACACACATACACGCAAAGAGCAAGCGAGCGCTCGCATACCAATACAAACGTCAAAAAGCGCTCACTTTGTATCTATACGGCGAAATGAGCTGTGGCACGCCCCCATGCCACTAACAAGTAGATGCACGACGACAACGACAACGAGGGCGAAGGCGATGGCGACGGCGACAGTGACGGCGAAGGCGAAGGCAAAGGCAAAGGCAACGACGAGGTCGCAGGAATGCCAAAAATGAAAAGGCCTGCACACACACTAACACATGCATAGAGAGAGAGACACATACACGCATACAGCGAGCGCGCGCACATACACACTGACACACACATAGAGACAATGGAATATGCTAATTGGTGCGTTGTGTTCGCGCCTGCTCCAAATTGCAGCACACACACACACACACACACACAGGGAAAGAGCCGCGAGAATCTACGAATAAGCAACAAGAACAAACCATTCGCCAGCGTCACCAACAAAAACAACAACAACAACAACAACAGAAACAGCAACAGTAAAAGGAAAAGCAAAAGCAAAAGCAAAAGCAACAATAACAGTGACAGCAACAACAAAGGCCTTCGGGTCTTCGGGACACGAGCGACGAGCCGAGCGCAGCAGGCAGACACGATTTATAACTTGTTTACCTGCCTTCGTGCATATGCAGTGAGTACGAAAGCGACGGCGACAACTACATACACAAACACAAAGGCAAGCACAACTACAAACACAACTACAAACACAACAACAACGACAACCAAAACGACTACGACACGTTCACATCAAACTTGTCGTGAGAATTTCTCGCAAAAACAAAAACAAAAACAAAAACAAAAGCAATAACAACGCCATCCAGTCAAACCAGCAGCAGCAACAACAACAACAACAGCAGCAACAGCAATAGCAGTAACCCCATGCTCAATCAGTTGTAGCCTGTTGCGTTTTACTTTTCCTCTGCTTTGCAGTAGCAGCGACAGCAGCAGCAGCAGCAACAGCAGCAGGTGCACTTAGAACTTTTGCAAGCTAAGAATGAGTTTGAGTTCGAGAGTGTGTGTGTGCATGTCATGTGTGTGTGAGTGAGTGAGTAAGCATGTGCTCTTGTGTGTGTGTATGAGTAGGACTTGCTCAAGCCTGGTTTGAAGCTCTTGCATTTGCCTTTGCTTCGCAGCAGCAGCAAAAACAAAAGCAGCAGCAGCAGCAGCAATTATTCAAGCCTTAAGTGGTTAGGCTCGAGATGATGGCTGTTCGCTGCTGTCTTTGTTTTTGTTTTTGCTATAGTTGTTTTTGCTTTTGCTTTTGTTGTTTTTTTGCAGTTGTTTTTGCTTTTGTTTTTGCTGTTGTCGTTGTCTTAGGAGTAAAGCGAATGACAATATGCTCCGCCTCCGTCTCAGTTGGCAAGTGCGAGGCAGGCCACAAGGAACCTACTGCTGCTGCTGCTACTGTTGTTGTTGCTGCTGCTGTTGTTGTTGTTGCTGTTGCTGCTGCTGCTGCAGTATATAGTTGTTGCTCTTGCTGCTTGGATGTTGCTGTTGCCGTTTCAGTTGAAAGGAGCGGGACATGCGATTTTAAAATGAAAAACACGTTTTGCGCATGACTGACACATGATTTCTTTCTTTTAAGCGCACACAAACACACACACACACACACACAGCGACAACAAAGTTTGCATATACACACATACATACATACATAAATATACAAATCAAAAGTAGAAGCCGTAAGGCGGCACTCATCTTATGTGTGTGTGTATGTCTCTTTTCATGTTTGTTGGCGCGTGTGTGTGTGTGTGAGAGCTTCGCAGAGAGCAAAAAGTAAAGAGAGCGCCGCCTTAAGAGCGCACACAAAGGGGTCGAAGAGCAAGATTTAATGCGCTGCCCACAAGAAGCTGTAGGCTCTGTGAGTCTTAGTCTTATATCAGTCAAGGTATATGAATACAATCTATACATACATGCATACATACGCATGTACATATGATGTATGTTTATCCTTATGTACATACATTTATACATTGTATGGGCCTGTTTGTCCTGAGAGAGTTTATTCAAATTGATGCCACGCTTATTTTAAATATTGTATTAAGAGTATCTTTGCCCCTCGTTCGCACATAAGTCAAATTGATCGAAATATTGGTTTGGTCGATAAGTCAATGTGCATTCGGTTTATAAGTTGGATTTAGTCACTCTATTATATGGGGTTGATCAGGCTAAATAATCGCACGTTTGTTGTTGGTTTACAAAAAGATTAGAGTTATCATTTGTAATATTATATTTTGATGTACTAATAACTAAATAACTATAATTTTTTTTTTTGTTTATTTTTGTTAATATTAATATAATAAAAAAATATTTATATAACATTGATATACTAATGACTAAACATAGTATTATTAATTTTAATTTTGGTTAACTTGATGTTAATAATATATAATATTGATTTAATTTTAATATACTAATAATTAATGAGTTGTATTAATAAATTATTTTATTTATTATATTATCTTTTGAGTCTTGAATTATTTTTTATATTGAAATTAAATCCAATTCTTGACTCTTTCATTTGGATAGGATAATTATATATTAATTATAGTAATTTTTTAAAAGCAAATTCTTTATTTTTTTGTAAATATTAAATATTTATATGATATATATGTTATAATATATTTTTTATATTATTAAAATACTTTATTTTATTTTTTATCATATTTTATGTATTTTTTATTTTATGTAGTATCTTACGCCTCTTTCAATCTTTTATGGATGTTTCATATTATAATATAAAATAAAATTTTATAATATATTTTATATAGTATTTATATATTTTGTTTTATATATATGTTTAAATTAAATTAATTTTGGTAGTTCACTTAAACTGTTATATCTACATATATTTTGTGTATATCTTACATATCTTTTAAACTTTTATGCATCCTTAAAAAAGTATTCGAAAATCCCAGTGAATAATCTACGAACTAATAAACAAAGTATTTGTCAAATCTAATGCCAATTTTGCATAGGTCAAGGCCCCCTCGCCCAGGCTTAGGTCTACAGAAAGGATATTCAACCTGCAGATAAGCCAATAGTCGAGGCCCTACTCCTTCTTGAATACATATGAGTGTGTGTGAGTGTTTATAATTGAGTGTTTATGCACCTTATTGTGTGAGTGTATGTGTGAGTTTGTATGGTTTATGTGGGTTAATGCAAAGACGTGACAGATTACCCCATTGTAACTGGCCAACACTTGTACTTTGTTCAATTTATTCATATAGATAGACAAATGAATACATTCATTAATATTCGTTTTGGCTGCGATTAAAGTGGCTAATGAAGGTATGCGCTTAAGCTGAAAATGTGAATGCTTTTTAAAGCAAGGATTTAATTATAGTAAGGACTGTATAAGCCATAAAATCGATGTGAATGTTTGAGTGTTTATTTGCAGGTGAAGTGAATAAAAAGATGAAATGTAATCAGAGCATAAAATTGAGTAATTGCTGCATTAAACATAATCAATAATTGAATTCGCATTAAGTGCTGATTATTCCTTTATGGCAGCCACTGTTAATGTGAGTGCGAGGGGCGGGGTAAGGGAGGGGGGCGATTCACGTTTGTGTCCTTAACCTTCAATTTAGCCACAGTCACACACACACACACACACACACACACACACACACACACACACACACCAACACACACACACACACGCGTATAGAAACAAAGAAAAGAAAAAACAAACAAAAAAACAGAAAAAAAAAAAAAAAGAAAAATCGCCCAAAATCCCCAAAA
>JBANCZ010002619.1:0-15106 GCA_037040025.1 Sphaerogastrella javana
ACACTCACACTCATACTCACACTCACACTCACACTCATACTCACACTCACACTCATACGCACACAGAGACAACTAATGTACATATGCAAAACTTTTCAGACTCCCAATGTAACTGCTGACCTGGCTGGCTGAGCTTTAAAAATACATTTGCTAGAGCCATTTATTTCTGGTCGATTTGCACCATAAAATTAGAACTTTTGCTCTTTATCTATTTATCCATTTCCCCATTTAAGCTATTTATAGCGTAAATACGCAGAAGTGTAAAGCTGGCCGGCAAATCTACAAGCCCATTAGAACACCTATAGTATAGTAGTTCTACCTTGTCTCAGTCCCTTTCCGGGTTGTGCGTGTATTTAGGATGGCGATATAACCATAATATGCAATCGCATTATACAAATGATGCTACACTGTGAGAAATAATGATGAGAATTAATAACTTTATAGAGATATTCATATCGATTGAATTTGTATATACTATATTACCTTTTTCTCAGTATATCAAACTAGGACACCTGCAATATTTCATTATTCTAATGATGTCTACTCTGTCGCCACCTGGTCTACCTTTCCATATGAGTGTTTGAACTTTGAATAAAAGTTGGATTTCATATGAGCCCACAGTATTCCCATAAAAATGTGAAAATGCGCCAAAAATTGCCTTTTAAGCCTTTTTCGAATAGTTTATCAAAGCCTTATCACTATCAATTCAATCGTTAGGGGTTTTATTCGGGCTTAGATCTTTTGCTATATACAATACTAAAGTATAGGCATCTGTTGGCTGTAGAGAAACACTTTGCCGAATTGTTTTTCGAATGAAATAATTGGCACATAAATTCATTTGACCTCGTTTCGAGTTTACCCTTCCTTCGGTCGAGTACTTCCTCACCTTGGTACCCCCCATTTCCCCCCAAAGAAGAAAAGGTTTGCGGCAGTTGCAGTAAATTTGTTGAAGCAGAGAGAGAGAGAGAGAGAAAAAAATCTGTGTCAACAACAGTAGAAGCATTGCAATTTGTAAGGGGGGGTTTAGGATCAAGCACACGCACAAATACAAACGCAACAAATATATATATATATATATATATATATACTATATATACAGATAAAAAAGGAAGACATTGTCCTGGATGGATAAAGCGAGTTACGAGTTAAATAAAAGGATAAGGAAATAAAATAAAATAGTAAAACGCTAGAGGCATTTATAGTTATTGCACTTTTATGCCGTTCCAGCTTTTATGACATGTTCTTTTTTTAGTTATCATGTTGCCACACTTCAGCCCGACAGACAGACAGAGAGACAGACAGACAGAGGGACAGAGAGACAAACAGACAGTCAGACAATCGGGTAGTCGTATAGTCGGGTAGTAGGGCATTCAGCGCCTGTCTTCCAAGCGACCACAAAGAGCGAAAGCTGTGCCTAAACACAGTGACACTCACAATGACAACAGTTCAAGCGGTAGCGCACTCACACGCCCACTCAAAACACCCACATCACGCCCACTCACACACACTCACATGAAACAATTAAAAAAGCAGCAACAGGCTACGGCAACCCTGTTTTCCTCAATCTCTCCCTTGTCATTCAGATGTTCAGCTCCCTAAAAATGTTCTCCCTCTTTTATTGTAATACAAGTTTCTGAATGTTATACTAGAACAATGATGCTATATATCCGATTTGATATATCATTTTTTATATTAAATATATGATATATGTAAAAATATATATACTATCACATTATAAATAACTTATGCTCGTTGCTTTTGAATTTTACAGGGTATACGCGCCTCATTTAAGGCAACAATAAAACCATTTCTTTCTTATAGATTTAGTTATGCATTCGTTTATGGTGTTAGTTTATGGATTTAGTTGACCAACACACAAAAATAAATAACAACAAAAAAAATAAAAAACAATTTGTGCAAAGTGCAGCAAAAAGTTTTAAATTAATAAATAACAAAAAAAAAACGCGACGTTCATAAAAAATACAATGCATAAATTACACATACTATAAAGATATGCCGCATTGTGTGACCAAAAAAAAAAAAAGACTACAGCCCATATATTAAATGGTATATTGTTTTAAATAATTAAACGTTTGCACGTGTAAACTATTTAATAAAAACTAAAAAATTAAAAACAATAAAACAATGCGGCACAATGCAATATTCCATTTGAGAATGGAAGTCGGGTTTAAGGGTATAATATTTGTATGACCGCGCTACAGGGTATATAGAGAAAACAGAGAACCTTCTCTCTCTCTCTCTCTGTGTGTGTGTGTATGTGTGTGTGTGTGTGTGCATATTATAGTTCATACACTGCAAGAAATCATAGACTAAAAGTATTTCCCTACTTTCGATTAGCTCTTTTATTTTGAGCTTTAAATTTATGAAATTTTTCCAAATTTGTGTTTTAAGATTTCGATTGAAACTTGAATTTTTAGTACAGTGCATGAACCGTTTTAGCTGCAGGTGCGAATACAAATTATGTGTACTGGCAAAATATCACGCACAACAATCGTGTACACGCCCACAGGCAGGTACACTCACACTCACACTCACACTCACACTCACACTCACACTCATACACTCACATGCGTATACGCTCCAATGAATACAGGGTTTCTTCTCTGTCGACTCGGCGCCCAATCAGCATTGTGATGCATACTTCAGGGCGTCGCAGAGTTGCAATTCTGGATTCTGGCGATTTTGGCGATTCTGGCGATTCTGGTGAGGCGGTTTTTTGGCGGATTTTGGCGATTTTGGCGATTTTGGCGGGAGGGCACTGTATTTATTCGAAAAAAATCGATTCTTTGATTTTACGCGATTTTTTGGATTAGAGGCGGGCCGACAGAAGGACGTGGCTCAATCGACTGCGCATCCGTTCCTGATCGAGAATATATATACTTTGTGGGGTCTGCCATATGAATTTGTCCGATTCTTTCTCTCGAAACCGATTCGATTTGTTCCCATTTGTTCATACATTATGCATATTTTTAATTTTCACAATCACTATATATACCGTGTATATTAATCTATACAGCTCAAATATTAATATTCTATTTTTACATATTATATGCACTAAAAATAATGGTGAAACATGCAGCAAGTTCGAGTTGGTGACTACACTGACTAAAAAAACAGCTGATCGTTTTAAAGCTCTTTATGATAAGCATGTTTAGCTTTTGTATATAAAATGAATGCATGGCTATTCATGGAAACATTATATTAGAATATATAACATTTTTGTTCTTTAATTGTGTAGGAAATCCTTCATAGAAACTCATTCTTGCATGAAGGATTTAACAAACAAACAATTTGTGTTTTCATTACCAAAGTCAATGCCTTTGCTAGAGTAGAGTTTACCTTGTCATTATCGACTATCGACTATCGACCTCTCTCTCTCTCTCTCTCCCTCCATTCGCAGTATACTTATGATTTGTTTAGTTAATTAAAGCCTTTAACACGTAAGAAAACGCAATAATACGCTTGGTCTAATGCTCTTTCGATACAGTTCATATATGTATTAAGTGCCTGACGTATTGTTGCTTAAATTACTATAGTTAATAACAGTTAAATTATATTTATTCTTAATTATATAAAATTAAAATTTAAGTATATAATTTAGTTTAATATTCTTTTTATTTTGAACAAGAAATAATGAAATTGTTCGCATACTTTGAAAATCAGCGCTCAAGCTAAGCCGCTTAAAAGAATTAAATTAGTGAAAGGAAGTCGGAGATTTGCATAGTTATAAGCAATTGTGCATTAGCTACAACTTGTCTTCTTACGTTGGCTTGAGCATAAAATCATAGAGGAAGCAAATATTACACTAGGCGCACCTAAATACTAAAAGAGGCACTTAGTAACTAATAGTGCTTCAAGCTAGAAGAACAGCAAAAAAAAAAAAAACAGACATATAATTCGTACAGTTTATAATTCTGAAATAAATTGCAAGAAGTTTATTTCAATTAAATTGACATAATTTATGATACATCACACTCACACACACACACATACACACACACACACACAGACACATAGACACATACATAGAGGTCTGCCTCTATGGATTGTTTACTAACGAGCTAAGTAAACAGCTACCGATTGTTAGCAACTGCTACTAGTTATTTAACTAGTTCGTAGTTAAGATTATTTATTTGTATTTTTTTATGTTTTTTTTTTGTTTTTTTTTTGTTTTTTGTTTTTATAAATCTAAACCATTCAAACGACCGCCAGTCGCTGCGTATGCGCAATGTGCGTTCGCTTTGCTAGCTCAATGGCAGGCGCGTGTTCCATTTTGCCAAGCCGACACAAGCTACACACACTCACACTCGCACTCACACACACTCACACTCACACGCTCAACAGTGGGTTAAATTGTTGTTGGCACGCTTGTTGTTGCTCTTGTTATTGTCACCTGTCCGATTAATATTTTATAACAATTTATTTCTGTGCTCTTGCAGAAGGTACTACAATTTTCTTACTCAAGCAGGCAAAAAGGCATAAGTTAAACTCTTTCATTTTATTAATATATAGAACAGATATTTCTACTGACTATGTAGTGATTATTGTTTATATGAACATACTATATTTATCATTATAATTAGGTATGAACACACTCTACTATATTTATCATAGATCTTTTTGATCATCTGTTATGCTGAGTGTATTTCGCCTTCGGCATGCCCGCATTTAATTTTCTTTCTCATTTTAGTTTCTTGAAAATAATTTCAAATTGTGCGTTGTATCTGTCGCTGTCGAGTCATGGCATGTATATAGTTAGGAGCCGGAGCAGAGCGACTGCTCGCACTTTTGACCTTCGGCGTTTGTCAAATGCCGAGCTGTAAAGCTGGCCCGCTCTCGATTTGCAAGCCATTAAAAATTATACTTGTAGGTACCATTCGTACAGTATACCATACATTGACCACATATTTTTACACAAAAAAAAAAAAAAAACCAAAATTAAATCATGAAAAAAAGAAGTAAAAATTGTAAAATCCAAATTGAAATTGAATCAAAAATCGAAACTATAAAAAATCGATTACTCAGCTATGCGTGGCCATGTCCACTGTTGCTCGCATTTTGTTGTTAACTGCAAAATGACTTCGTTTGTATTTTTATTTTTTTTTTAAATTTTTTTGAGTCATTTAATGTCACTTGCTCCACGCACTTCACTTTTTGTTTGCCTGTGAAAGCTGTTAAAAGAAACTTTGACCGACTTAAATTAATTAATAAATAATTTCGAAGTACAACTTGTATTTTTTGTTTGTTTGTTATTTGCGCTCATATCGATTGCCAGATAAATCTTGTTAAACCATTTTATACCCTTCACTTTTCATATTACAGAACATAATACAAAAATCCAAAAAAAAAAAACCCCTCCACTTAAGAATTTGAAGTCTCTCAACATTATTGCTTGGAATTCGTACTGCGCGTAGTTGTTGGAGTTGAAGTATTTTGCCCAAGCTTGAGGATTGGAGTGATGTAATAGCCACAATGTTTGGCATTACGGGTTGGGCTTCGTTTTTGTAAATTGAGCTTGATTTATCGATGAGTTCTTATTACACGAAATCATCATAAACAGAATATAGAAGAAGAATTAAAAAAAAAGATTAACATAAAACATTTTGAAATAGACCACACACACATTTCTCATTAGAGTCGATAATTTATATCTAAAAACATTTATTTTGTTAGGGTACATCGCTTTTGGCTTCTATCGATAAGCATCGTTAAAATTGTTTATCGAATTCTTTTATCAATTTAGTATGGGACAAAGTTCATACCTCATACAATTCAATCATTATTTTTTACAGACATCGCCGGATAATGTAAAGACTATATTTTATGTCAATTTTTTTCCCCAATGAGTATGTCAACAGCTTTTTTGTTATTGCTGCCATCTCGATCATGTATGTGTACTATAGTTCCCTCCTCTTCAGTTCGAATACAATTCGAACTAGTGAGTAGTACATATGCTTTGCAGCTGTGCACATTAAAATCAATTAAAATTCTTATTTATCTTCGATTCTCGATGTGCCTAACAAGTGCAGCGTGCAGCGATCAGCGACTAAATGCAGCGCATCTATAAATATTTATTAATGTTCGATCGTTTGAAAAAAAAAAAAATCCGTAACTATAATAAAAAAAAATAATAATAAATAAAATTATATGCACAATTTGATCGTAACGTTCAATGCGCACGCATTGAAATTGAAAGACATTCTTGGTTTTCAAGTGCAACTTATAGAGGCAGCAATAATATTTTTTATGTTCGAAACTGAACAACGAACAAAAGCAAAGTATTTCATGTTGAATTGCCATTAGAACATATATTAATTCAATTCGTATGAATAGCTTTGAGTTTAGCACATGTTTGATAAGTAATTAAATTAATTATTATATGCATTTATCTGAGGACGACAATCTATGGTTGTATCAAATTGCCAAGTTCTTGATGTTGGAAAAAAAAATTTAAAATTATATCTTTAAGGTCGAATACTATCGATAGTGCCTTATTGTGCATTGAATAGGCCGAATATATGTAATGAATTGTTAATTTAATAATTTATTTGATATGTAATGACATAATTCATGAATTGTTAATTCAATAAATTACATTATATATGTATATTATATAATATATATTGAATTGATAATTTAATAAAATATGTTATTTATATTATGAAATATGCAATGAATTGATAATTTAATAAAAAATGTTATTTATATTTTTAAATATGTAATGAATTCTTTATTTAATAAATTATTTTATATGTATTATGAGATATGCAATTAGTGGCTAATTTAATAAATTATATTATATTTATAAAAATTAATTGTTAATTTAATAAAATATGATATTTATATGATAAGATATGTAATGAATTGATAATTTAATAAAATATGTTATTTATATTATTAGATATGTAATTAATTGTTAATTTAATAAATTATATTATATATATTATTAAATATGTTAATAATTGTTGTTTTAATAAATTATAGTACATTTAATGTGTTTACAGTCGCGCGCTTGGCTAATATTACAAATATTAATCAATCATTAATTTGTGTCTTAAGGTTTTATGTTTAAATGATCAGCGCATAAATCTTCACAAAACAAGACATTAACAATATTAAGAACTGCTAAAAATTGAAATATTGAAATATTCAAGCGTATTTACATACTCATACTCAGCTGATGGCGTCTTCAATCAAAGGCTTTGACTACTCAATTATGTAGCCAAAGAGCAACACACACACACACAGACAGAGAGAAAAAGAGTGAGCGAAGAGAGGAGCAGCATAAAGCAAACTGAAGATGCTCGCATGCTTGCATGTCTAATCCGCTCTCTGTGTAGATCCGCTTTGTGTGGAAGCAGCTCTTTGGCGCTCTCTTTTGATTGGAAAGGCAATGTATATTGTGGATTGTGTTCGTTTCGTTTGTGGTTCCTGTGGGAAGCTTTGACATGACAATGATTAATTCGACACGTTGTCATGTCGCTGATGACGGAACTCATTTGAAGGCGGACATGGAGACGGATCACGGGATACACAGCGCCACAGTAATGAAATGGAGCATAAGGCAAGCTGTGTGTGCTAGCCAAAAGAGAGATAGATAGAAAGAGAGAGAGAGAGAGAGGAGGCGAACGTAAGCTATAGAGAGCGCGACCGGTTTACTTTTATTGCCCAGAGGGGGCGGCAGTGTTGCCTTTGTGTACGCTTATACGTATGCGTGCGTTCGTGTATGTATGTATGTGTTTGCGTTTGCATGTGTGTATGTGTGCTCCCTAGCCCAGCTGGGGTGCCAGCTGCACAGCTGAGTTTCAGTACTCAACGAACTCTTGGCCGCTGCGGACGTTTGTGCTGCTCCTCGCTCGCTGCTGCATTTTTGGCGAACTGGTGAGAGACGTCGTGGAACGTGGAACGTGGAACGTGAATCGTGCAGGGCAACGGGATTCGAGATTCGCTCTTGCTTCGTTTCGGTTCGGCTCGCCGTAGTGAGAGTGAATGTAAACGTGTCGCGCATGCGCTGTTACTGTTGTTGTTGTTGCTGTTTTTTTTTTTCTTCTGTTTCGTTCGGCTTCGTCTTCACCGTTATTATAATTTGTGTGCGCCGCGTTTCTTTATCTATGCAAAGTGACAAACAATGTTATGTGGATGGCAAATTGTTGAAATTGTTTGTCGAAAATTGCAAACAGAAACGCAAAGAAGAAGGAGAAGAGAAGTCGAAAATAGCAAAAGCAAATGTAAAAGAAATAACTAAATAAAAACAGCTCCACCCGCTGCAATAAAATAGTCTTTCGCATGTTGTTGCTGCTTCTTTTCCTTTGTCTTTGTTGTTGCTTTTGCTTTTGCTTTTGCTGTTTTTGCTTTTTTGGGTCGTCGCTATCGTCGCAGCCATTCGCTGTGATTCGCCATCTCGTTTGCGCACACGCAAATTCGGCGTCTTTGGGGCGTCTCTTTGCCTTTTGCCTCTTCTTTGTTCGTTTCGAGCGATGCGTCTGCTTCTTCGTTTTTTTTTTTTTGTCTTCGTCTTCGTCTTCGTCTTCGTCTTCGTCTTGTCTTTTGCTTGCTTATGTACGCTTTTCGTTCATGAATATAATTTATTTTCGTGTTTATTTTTGTGTGGCTGCTGCGGCTTCTTCTACAGTTTGTCATTCCGCCTCTCCCTTCTCTCTATTCTCTTACAAATGCAACTATAACAACAACAACAACAACAACTACAACTACACTTGGCCGAACTGTCGAAACGAATAAGAAACTAAATGAAACAAAAATAACAACAACAAATTTACTTAACGCTTGCGCAATTGAAGCGCTAGAAAATAATTATCGAAAATGCATATATCGAAAATGAAATAAACCAAAAAAAAACAAAAATATCGATGAAAACGGAAGTGAAAAAGTAAACGTTTAATTCATGTGTGTGTGTGTGTTTGTGAGTGTGTGAAACAAATATCAATTCAAGTTATAATACACAAAATAATGCTGAAATATTTCCAAAAGCAAACAAAAATAAATGAAATGAAAGTTGTTATGTGCAAAAGTCGACTGGCTTATAAACCAAGCCATCAAACATGTCTCAACAGATTTGCATACAAATATGAACGGTTCCCATGGCCTATATGTATAGTTGAACCTAAAAAAAACTCCGACCAGCGTTGTTCATTGTCAAGTAGTTGAATATTCCACATGAAATAATGCATATTCCTTTTAAAAATTTCACAATATGAAATGTTAGCGGATATTGTTGATCTGTTGGTTAAAAGAGTTCTATTATATTATTATTCCATTACTTTATTTAGGAATATATATAAAAACCCCCACACCAAATGATTCCCATGGCCTATATGTTCAGACGAAGCTAAAAAACTTTGAATAGTATTGTTAATTGTCATCTGAAATAATATATATTCCTTTTATATGATTCCACAATTTAAAATATTAGCGTATTTTGTTTCTCTGTAAGCTAAAAGAATTATATCATATTTTTAATCTATTTATTTATTTATAGATATATATATATAAAACATTTTGTATAGACAAACGAAAAACTCTGACCAGTGTTGTTAAGTATTTTCTACAATTAAACATATTTGTGTATTTTGTTGAAAGAATTCAATCATATTATTATTCCATTAATTTATGTACGTCTTGATCTTATACGAAGAGTTTTGAAATTGGCAATAGACACGTTGATTACCACATTTCCCCTTCAGGTAATAGCATAGCAATTCAACCTTTACCTGATGATGGTTTAACCACGTAATTTTTCTCTCTCTTTACGCTCCACTATAATTATGGCTTTCAACTCTTCTTCGCACGCTTTCTTGCGTTTCTGTATCACTCTCTCGCGGTCTGTTACTCTTTCTAATGTTAATATGACTATAGATATGAGCATTGTATTATTTTCTCGAGCTTATTATGATTTCTAAACAAACTGATGGAAATTCGGTATTATTATGCGACTTATGGCGCTTGTAAGTAGTATTTTTTTTTTGGGTGTCGCTTTATAGTTTATGATTTTGTTAAGTTTTTGAGGTTTTAACTTGAGCTTTGGTAGGGTTGTTGTTGGTGTTGTAATGGCATTGTTAATTGTTTGCAGTTGTGCAATATATAGATATGGATGTAGTTGTTGGTTGGATCACTGTTTCGTTTTGTTTCGTTTCGTTTCTATATATGTTTTCATTGCTTTTGTTGGTATTTTTGGCTTCTTTCTCGACGACTCTCGACTATTGTCGATTATGACTAATGGAACTTTGTTGGTTGTTGGTTGTCGGTTGTCGGTTGTCGGTTTTGTTTGTAAGTCCACAGAAGGTCAATTGTTTTGTGGGTAATTCCGTTTATTTTACTTATGTATACTATATATATCTGATTTTTTTTGTTTCTTTGCCGTTTTTTTATGTTTTGTGGGTTGACTTGCCGTTTATTTTGCTGTACACATTGCATTTAATAAACGCGTTTTTTTGTTTTCTTCTTCTTCTGCTTTACTTTGTGCAATATAATTAATTTGAAACATTAACGAACCATTTCGTCATTTACTTGGAGTCTTTTGTTTGGATATCCATTATATTTGCGGTTCCATTGTAGAAACTGAGGCACTATTGAAATCTCTATAAAATGAACAAATTGATAAACATTATAAATGTGATCTTTAGCCAGAAAACTTAGTGAATGAGTGAACTGAATTAACTGATGATTAACTAGAAATCTGACTATCGATTATTTATTTTAAAAATTCAAAAATCAAAAAAACCAACTCCAATGAAATATAAATATTTGTGATGATTCAGTATCGTTAAATGTGAAGTTTATTATTATTTTTACAGTGCTACTTCTAATAATAATTCGCTGGAAAAGATGATGAGCAAACACTGAATACAGCACACGTGTGTTAAGAGCAGTCAGCCAATGTGGCGTGTGATAATAGCAAATCTATTTATATATTCCATATAATATAATGCGAAACTAAGGCGATCTCCCTTCAAGCCAAGCTTCGATCGTTCAATATCCCTGCAGTGCTATACATAATTTGTTTAATTAATTTCACAATACAAAATAAAAAAAAAAAAAGTAAGAAGAAGCGTGAGCCAAGGCATTTGTTTATAACAATAGCAAAATACTTGGCAATCAATATGAGTGTTCCAAGTGTGCCCCAACAGCGGGCATCATCCATACAACAAACGAAAATCCAGCCTAGCTGGAGACTACATCAAACTCAACATCAACATTTACATCCACATCGAAATCAACATCAACATCCACATCGACATCGGCATCTAGGCCTCAGGGCAAGAGCCCCTTGCAGCGCCCTACTATTGTTGCTGATTAGTCTGGCCCTTGGTGTGGTCATGGTGCACTGTTATGGTGAGTTTATATATACCAATATCTATAAAAAGATTTAGTAACGTAATGAAATATTAACACTTTCAATTGGTATGTACATAAATGGAATAACTAACTCAACTATATGATAAATCGAATATAAAATATTGATCTTACTATATAAGTACATATCTGTAATTACAATGACATCACAGTTCTTATTGGAAAAATCAAATTAATAGGAAATATATTGGCACGAAAGTAAGGAAAGTAAGTTATTAGTGGGAAACGTTTAGTTCCACTGTAAGCAAATATTGATCTCATGTAGATTTAATTTGCACAGTTTCCTTCTTCTTTTGTTTTGTTTCTTCCGCTTGGCTGTTAATCGCTTTCTTCAAGATGCCATAGAAAATTATAGCAATGTTTAATCTGCACCTCTGACATGCTAACCAATCAAACGAAACGAAATGAAAACAAAACGCAAGTGCTAATGGGATACATAATGAAATTGGTAAAGAAAGGAAAACAAAACGATGAGATAGACAATTTATTTCTATGCAAATATATTGAGACAGGCGACACCAACAACAAAAAAACGATCAATTCGATCTTCAATGTTTAACTTCCCCATACCATAGCATACCACATGCGGTGCAGGCGGGTCAGGGGGGTCACACGGGGGAGTCAAATACAATGGATAATATTTCACATTGTTTGCAATAATTTCATTACGCTAAACAACAACAACAAAAAAAAAAGCAAATGATCTACTGTGCATAAATCAAATGATTAGCAAAATTGCACAAAAAAACTGAGAAAAAGAAAAAAAAAGTAATAATGAAATAAGACAACAAAAAAAGCTAAAAAGCTAAATTAACCATGAAATATTGAGAAGAGGTTAAAGGGGGGCTGGTCCCCAACGGGCAGCTGGTTGGTCGTGCATTGACATTTGACTCGGGTGTACGATGCTGGGGCTAGGCCACGCCCACTTGTGGTACGTGACCAGCTGTAGCTTTAGCCAGACAGACAGAATCTTAGAATCTATGGAGCCGGCTGCTCAGGAAACACTCGTGTTAATATGAATAATAATTAATATAATAAATAACAGCCGCCGTCGTTTATCGGTCAGTCGGAGGCACGAGATCTTGGCATGTCTGCCGATATACTGTCACTCATTGTGGCTCATTGTCTAGACTCTCAGTTCTCTTCGATTCAGCAGTAACAGATACCTATAGCTGTAGCTATAGCTATATAGCTGTAGAACGGTTCCTCATGGATGACGTCAAAAAGTCGTTAGTTTGCTTGATGGCTTGGCTATGGCTATACCTATGGCTATTATGAGGAGTTTACATTGTTGTAATTGCATTGTATTTGCATGGGTGCCGGCTTTAGGTGATTTCTATGCATAAATTATACGGGAAGTATGTAGTACTGGTCAGCAATTTATATCTATTATATATTATTTCTAATGGCTAATGTGTATTTTATTTGTATATTTACGACAAAATACAACATAATAGACTGAGAGTGAGATTTGTAAGCTCTTTTTAAATATGATAAATATCGTCAAGCATTGGGAGAATTCCTGGTATTTGAATACATTCTACAGTTGATAAATCATTCGCGATTTAAATTCAAGATAATTACTTTCAAATTATCATCATGCTTGCAAAAAAAATATAATCGGTGGATGAAATCATTCAATCTATCAATAAGTATTGCAGAACATATTCAAAGAAAATTTGAAATACCTAGGACTAGGTATTATATCTTATTTCTACTTTGACATTAATTTATCACAATTATCATTTTTAGTTCAATGTCTTGTTAATGATAATTTATTAATGATATCCTGGTTCTATCATTCCCATTTCCAATGTTTTTAAATTACAATGTTTTAAAAGACAAATGCATTTAAGTTAAATTACACTGCATTTATTCCATTTATTTAAGCTAAAATAGCCAATATTGGAAGTTTTAATTAAACAAATGGCATTTTGATTAATGAACTCAAAATGCCAAAAATAAAAATATTCCAAACGTGAAGCTAAATACATTAACATCATGTAAGCAAAATACTTCAAATACAACAAACAATATTACATCTGAGGCAGAAACTCGAAAGAATGATCGGCCTGTGCTTTTAGTATCATTTTTATTTCATTTTTCGTTTTTTTGTTTTTGTAATTTTGGAGCGACTGCATTCTTAGGCAGCAATTTTGAGTTGTAGACAACTTTTTCTTGTTGTCTAATTAAGCCGCTAAAGATGAAAAAGAATTTTCAAGCTTCATTAAATTTACAGTTTTTGGTGTGAGCCAAAGTGCACACTAACCGTACGGTTAGTGTTAATTGATTTTAGCTGAAATTAAGTCATGTGCGCATTTTTATGAAAAGCCTCAAATTGGCAACCAATTAACAGCTAACAAATAGATTTCATTGTATTTCTTATTTCTATGAAATTTTATATGTCAATGAATTAAAACTTGACAAATCGATTGGCTTCATTTTATGAATCCAGCTAACGGTTGACTTTGTTGCACTCATAAATAGTTAGAGGCTAAAAAGTCACATGACTACTTATAGTTGTACAAATATACAACAACTGTATTTTGTTAGGATTCTATTCCTATATTTTCTAAAAATATAATTACTTTTAATCTTATACAAATATATCATTCTTTTTGAAGTTATACGCTAAGATTTCACCATCTGAAATTGTTAACATTAACACAATTCGGACAAAGATAATATATTGCGATATCACGGCGATAACTAATCACCCAAAGTCACGCAGATGAAAGTGAAACATTCGATTGCACGGTCAAATCAAAAGACTTTGAAAACGAACGTGAAATGTTTGAATACACTGTGACAATTGATGACGAATCAAATCTAAACGAACCAAACCAACCAACAGTAGTCACTTTATATAAGTAGGCTTATATATGTGCATATAGTTTATAGTTTATAGTGTATAGTGCATAGTATGTATACCTTTGTTTGCACATAAAACATATTATTATTTTTTATTTTTTTGGGGGGAATCCGTGATGTCGTGCATGTTTTTCAAAGTCCGAGCCGTGTGGCAGGTGTTTGTTTTTGGCATTCCGAAGACGCCAACGCAATGTGAGATGTGTTTACGTATATATATATGATTTTGAATGTGTATATAAGTATATACATATGTATATGTATATATATATAACATAAATACATATATAAGCTTTACGTGTGGCATCTGTAGTCAGCTGAGTTTTGCCTCTCTCTTTGTCTTTCTCACACATCAGTTAAATGTGTTTGTTGTAGTAGCTGTTGTCGTTGTTGCTGTTGTTGTTGTTGTTGTTGTTGTCACTGTCAATGTTGTTGTTGTTGTTGCTGCTGCTAGCTACGTTTTTGGTTAACCGGATCTGATTCTGAAGATTGTTGCTTTAGTGCTGTGTTGTTTAAATATAGTCTCGCTTCTCAGTTGCTGTTGCCATCCATCATTCAACACACATACACACACTCACACACACACACATCGACACTAACACCAACACACGTGCGAGCATTGCTCTCGAAAATGGCACAAAATATAGTCATGCTGTGTTCTGTGTTGTTGATGCTGATGTTTGTTGTTGTTATGGTTGTTGTTGTTGTTGTTTCTGTTTCTGTTTCTGTTGTTGCCCCTTTTTGCTGTCAACGTCATGATTTTAATAGTAATTCCGTCTCAGGAAGGGGAACAAGTAATAACGTTTACCGCATCTATTGTTCCATCATCAAATTAAAACGTTTGGCA
>JBANCZ010002620.1:0-15101 GCA_037040025.1 Sphaerogastrella javana
CACCATAACATTCCCTTGTACAACTTTATTCAATTTACCGCCCAAGTAATCGAAATTGCTTGCTGTTAGCAATTACAGTGGTAATGTTAAACAGCAACGCGGTATCGATAAAATAATACCAAATGGTCCATCACTAGTTTACCATTGGTCGTGCTGCACAAAACTGCTGCGAGTGGACGGAGGGTTCTTGTCGCAAGAAATACTCCAACGGGAAAAACATACGTGCGCGTTTATTTGTTTTTATCGCGAATAAAATGTGTAAGAATTATAAATAAATGTAATCGCGTCAAAAAGTAAATACAATAGATAAAGTGTGCAATGTGTTTATAGAGCTCCAACAGCTGTCTCAATCCAATAAGAACGTTTTCCACATACATTTCAATCCAAGGTATGCACAAAACTTGCCACCGCTGTGTGGGAGTCTCAATAAAATCTTCTTTTTTTGTTGGTTCTTGTTCGTGTGTTGGTTTGTATGTATGCATGTGACAATAACTATAAAAACTAAGCATTTACGGTCATATTTAGCTTTCAGCTTTGTTTCAGTTGAAATTGTGGGCGACCCACAATTAATTAAAACCTTAATGAATAGCAAATTCAAATTGTGTTGCTTTTTTTTGCTCTTCCGTTTTGCGCATCTTCGTTCTCGCTGCCCTCTATCTCTCTCGCTCTGTCTCTCTTTCTGTCTGTCTCTTTCGTTCGTATTCCTTTTACAGGAAAAATCAATAAAGTCCAATTGTGACAATGGGCGCGCATACGTGAGAGATGTGTACGTGTGTGTGTGTGTGTGTGCGCGCGAGCGGCTGCGCCTTGACAGAGTCCGTGTGTGTGTGTGTGTGGGTGAAGCAATTGCATTAGTGTGCGACAGACTCCTTTATCAGCAAACTTGAGCCGTATGTGTGTGCGCCTATGCGTCTGTGCCTGTGTCTGTTGCTGTGTGTGTGTGTGTGTGTATGCGTGTCTTCAGCCCGGCAGCAGCTGCTCCTGTTGTTGTTGCTGTTATTGCTTCTGTTATTGTTGCTGCTGTTGTTGCTGTTATTGCTGCTGTTACTGTTGTTGTTGCTGTGATTGCTGCCGCTTCTGTTGTTGCTGTTATTGCTTCTGTTATTGTTGCTGTTGCTGTATTGGTTTGTTATGGGAAATGTAAAGTGAATGTGGCGCACCTAATTGATAAGTATGTATTACTATTTAGTAATTTCTCTTTGCTCTTGTTTAACATAATTAATCACCCTGGGCCAAGTTTGTGTTGCATGCGCAAAACTTAACTTTTACATGCAAAACAAACATACAATTGTATATATAGAAATAGATAGACATACATATGTATGTGTATGTGCATATATATATGTATCTGTATTTATTATGCACGCTTTATGGGCAGTTATTTTATTGCTTTTTGTTAGCCAAAACAGACAGACAAACAAACAAACAGACAGACAGTAATCGCAGTGGCAGTGGCAGTTACTACTTACATAGTTTTAGTATTTAGTTTCCCTTTTACTTTGCCTCAATTTACATAATCATGATCTCTGGTTGCGGCCAAAAGACAATGCAAACGCAAGCGACTGGACAGCACACGAAATAACAAATAAAACAACAACAACAATAACAGCAACAGTAGCAACAATAACAACAAAAACAACAACAACAATAAGAAATTTGAAATTTCAAACAAAAAGCAACAGGAAAATAGCAACAAACAAACAGGCAAAACGAACTATGCTCATTAAACCAACAGAGAGACAGACAGACAGACGGACGGACACAGACAGAAATGTTTAGATGTACATATGTAAATATGTATGTATGTATGTATGTATGATGTATGTACATACGTCTATACATCTATGGAACGCACACTTTTATGACTAACTTTTTGGGCGTGTTTTATACTATTGCCTCAACTTAATTTTTATTTGTTTTTCTTAATGCAAAAACCTTTTAGCAGAACAACAGCTTTTTCGCTTTTCACTTTCGCAATTTATTTGTTTTAACATCAAACAATTCATAACTGAGAAGTAAATCAGTTCCATTCCGCTTGGAACACATTTATTAATGAGCTGAACAGCTGTTCTAAAAGCGAGCATATGTACATACATAAATTAAATGTATTTACATATATACTTATATATATATATGAAGTTAATTTAATTTATAATTTTTATTGTTTAAACCACATAGCAAAATTTCCAATAGGAAATTTATACGGTTTTAAATGTATAGTATTTTAAATTCAATATTATTTAAATTGTTGAATAAATTCTATTTGTTTAATTGTCTTTTAAAACCGTATTAATTTTTTCTTTCCTATTTCACTTTGTTGTTTAAACAATAAAAACTTTAAAATTGCTTATTTTAGTTGTCAGCTTCAATTTCATCTATTTAATTGACATTCATTTATGATTAATTATATTGCATGCAAATAGTTGAATGTTCTATTGTTCTATCTTAATAGGTGGAGTGAAAAGTAACCTTTTCGATCTACAAAACCCTTTGCTATTGCAAAAAATGTACCCAATAGTCTATTTATATTTAGGCTGGCATATCATTGAACCGCGGAGGATTATTTTGTAGACCTTCCAGAAAATTACTTTTCGGACGCAATGAAAAACATGAAAAATCCCTGGAACAAGTGTGTCGATCTAAAAAGGGACTTAAATAAAATTAATAAAAATAGGTTAATATGAAACCTTCTTAGTTAGTTTGGCTAGATGCGGTTCTTGTTCGCTCTCTCACTTCTCTATATGATCCCACTCTTCGGTCTCTGCGTTCTTCTGTTAAAATATTATCACATATCATAACAGAAAGTATGATTCTTCTTTGGTACAATCTACTACCACTTTATCCACTCTCTCCGTTATTCTACCCATTCTATCTGTGATCTACCTACACCATACCATGCCATATTTTATCTCATATTCAATTTGTTTATAACTTTACACTTCTCCAACTCTACTCCCACTTTATCTACTCTCTCTTCCGAATTTGCTATCTCCATCTCTTTTCTTGCTTTATAAAGTGCTCAAATTCTGAACAAGCATAAGTAAGTGTATACGATTATCGCATTTGCTTATGCATACAGTTTCTCGGTGTTTCGTTTATTATTTTGCGCATATTTCCATCGTGTCTGTTTTAATGTCTCTTCCCTCACGCTTCCATATCGCTGTGGCTGTTTTACTGCTTTCATCTTTCATCTTTCATTGCTCATCTCTTCGGGCTACAATCTACAATCTTCAATCGTTTCAGCTTTTGCGATAGTTCTGCTCGTTTGATTCTTAATTTTTTGTTTTTCGTTTTGCCTTTGCTTTGGATTTTGGTATGCGAAATGTGTGCCAAGCCAAAAACGTTGCTTCCTTTTGTGCTGTACTTATATAGACACTCATCTATACATACAGACATCTATGTACATGTATATATACATATGTACATATGCATATTTGTATAGTTGTAGTTGAAGCTGCTGCCCGGTTAATGACACCATAGACAGCGGAGCATTGCTGTGGGGGGGAAGCGCCACAAGAGACTAGACAAGTGACGCACACATATTTTCGCATTCTTTTGCGGTACTTGCCAACAATATATGTACATACGATTACATATATACATATATTTTCATATGTTCGCTTTGACTAATTGATGTAGTGTTGATTCATCAGACTAGCCCAAAATGCCGGCCATGCAATCATGTGAATAACCAAATGCTCAATGCACTCGCTTGAAGTAATCAACTCTCTGAAGAAAGTCAAATGAAAAACTGCAAATTTCTATTGGAGAGACATAAATTCTCATATAAAACTTTAACTATTCAATTTTAAGTTTATTAAAGTTAAAATTAATATTTTGACTGTAAAATATTGATTTATATTTGTGCTCTATATGCCCTAATAATGTTTTGCCTATGCATTTTTCTTGCTTATAACATTTCTCTGTTAAGCTAACACGCTGTTAAACTGAATTCTGTAACAGCAATGTTAGGTCACAGACAATGCAAGTTGTGCCTTACACACCGTTTTTTTTTTAGCTCCTGAATAACATTTCACTGTTAAGCTAATGGACTCTGTGTTATAGGCTTTTTCTTTCAGCAACTCTGTCAAGAACATTTTACTGTGAAGCTAACATACTGTAAAGCAATATCCTTTAACAACGGTGTTATGTTACAGTCTTCCCGCTGCAATTACATAGCATGTGCGTCCCTCTTTTAGCCCATCTGTTGCATTTTGACTATTACAATAACACTTCACTGTTAAGATGCGACACTGTTAAACTGCATTCTGTAACAGCACTGTAAAGTGCTGCAATTGAACAACCTTTCTTTCTCTTCTCATTTTCTCTCTCTCTCTCTCTCTCTCTCATTATAAAAGAGACTGAAATTTATCTTCTCTATAAATATTACAGCAAAACTTTTGTTGCTTATCCTTAACAGCATTCAAAGCTGTTAGCTGAATAAATGCATCTTAAGCATCAAAATAAATTTGTCTATAATATTTTGAATGCGTTTTTTTTTGCCACCATTTCAATTGATTTGCTACCACTGTGCGTGTGCGAGTAGGCTCTATCATTTATCATTCCCACTAACTTTAATCAATGCTTATCAGAATGCGCCCAATACGAATACCTCAGTCTATATTTCTACATCTATGACTAACTGATAATGTGTGTGTGAGTGTGTGCAAATGAACAAGTATATAAATTAAAAGATTTTGTTCATGAATGATTAGCTATATAGTGTGGCTGGCATGCAAAAAAGCGTCATGTCATGCTAGGCAATTCCGTTATTATCCAATTACAATAAGCGCATTCAAATAGCATGTGAAAAAAATTGAGAATATGGGAAAATGAGAAAATGAGAAAATGCGAAAATTGTGGTTCTTATTCGATTTTGATGAATTTGCCAATTGGAGCCTAAACAATAAAAAAAGTACAATTTGGTGAGGTCAACCCAATTCCCAAGGCATAAACTCTATGTCTATGCATGTATGTATGTATATTTGTATATATATGTACATATGTTGAATCGTGTCACACACAGCTAGACACACACACTCACACACGCATACACACTCACACTCACACACACTCATCTATACGCATAGAGGCAATTATACGGCGCATGCGCCACTGCAATAAGAAAATTCAGCAAATTCAGATCCCAATTGCACAGCGCATAACTCAACGGCAGCTCAAAATGAGAAATATAACAACAGCAAACAACAACAACAACAACGACAACAACAAATGCAACAACAACAAATGCAACAACAACAATAACAACAATGAAATTAAGCAGCTGAAAACGCATCTGTATCTTTTTCATGCACTGGAAATTCCGCAAAGACGACGCCGATCCGCTAACTTTCTAAAAAAAAAAAAAATAAACTGAAAAATAAAACACAAAGTTATAGCTGCAACATAGCTAATTATGTTTGATCATTATCAACATCATAATGAATGCATTCGTTGCTAATTTAGTTAGCAAATAGCAATTTCTATAGCCACTATATCTAATGGGTTATTAAGTAATTTGGATTGGATTGAATTGGAGTTCATTGGGGTATGTTCATGCTATATAGCAGCTCTGAGTATAGTTTCTTGAATCAATTAGATTCTTAATTCAATTCGAATTTTGATGCAATCAGGTTCTTGATTAAGATTAGAAGATAATGCGTGAGAATGGGCATAAATCTTGTTATTCAAAGTTTCCAGATGATGGGAAAATCTAAATGAAATATTGTATTCGGAAACTAAAAGAGAATAATTTCTCCTAAGAAGAATAATATGATTGGTTTATAGAATCAACTTTTAATCCAGAATTCTAAGCCAGCTAAACTTCGAATAATATACGAACAATAACAGTTAAAATCACTATGATCATCATTACTATGAAAAATCTGTATGAATTAACAAAGAAATAAATTGGCTAATAATTTATTTTTAGAAGAATATACGTTCCTTAGGATCTTCAAGAGGTTTTGGTTTACACTTATGAAATCAAGAACATCATTGAACAATCTCGGGACTTTTCAACCCACGTAGTACACTAATAAAATTAAATTTCCATCCAGAACTCGCAACTCTTTATAGACAGTCAAAACGCATCAGGTTTACTAGATTTCAAACTTGAACTAGCATAAGATTCTAAAATTTAAACCGCTAAAACTGGAGAAGAGATTCGTTAAATACAAAATAAATAAGTTAAACTTAAAGAAGAATTATGTTTATACCAAATTATAACACGCTTTGATTTGGAACTACTTACAGGTCATGGCACATTGAGACAACGTAGAGCAGCGATCAACGGAGATCAAAAGCTGAAGCGTCGTCATGTTGCAGCCAGCGTTAACGCCTGAACGGGAAGAGCAGAACGATGGACCGTCCAGCATAGTCAGCGGTCTGGCTGGCGTTAGTCTGGACGATGTGGACGCGGATGTAGATGTGGATGCAGATGTTGAGGTGGATCTGGATGTGGATGTGGTGCCAGAACGCAAACCGCACTTCCTAGACTACGATGCCGCTGTGCCGCCAGACTATGACGACAACCAAGGCTATAGGCATCGAGCTCCTGCCGGCGAACAGCTAAAAATGGATAAGAAGTACGAGCGGGATGGTGAGATTAGTGACTATGAATTGGCGGCCAGTGGTTACACCAAGAAGGAGTTCACCCAGGATGATAATACGCTGCATTTCACGCAAAGCACTGGCATTGCGGCCGGTGTTAAGAAGTCAACGGCTAAGCATTTCCTGGATGAGAATCCTATACCGCCCGACTATATGCTGGCACAGGAGCTTCGCGAACATCGCAGTTTGGATCGCAATTTTGAGCGTCAGACGGCGCAGCAACAGCAGCAGCAGGAACTTATGCCACAACAGCAACATCACCAGCATCAGCCACACCAGCGCCTGGGCTCACCAGCAGCCAGCAGCACAACAAGCGCCGCGGGTCGCGTCTCCAGGAGCAAGGAGCCTTCCTATACTTTGTCCCGCTTTCTAGATAGCGATACGGCGCCGCCCCTACCACGTTTGGCCAAAGGTAGCGCCTGGACGAGCACAACCGAAGTGGACGCCACGTTGGGCGCAAAGGTGGAGTGTGTATACTCATTGCTCTCCATGCTGGGCTCTAATGATCCGCTAGAGATGTCCAAGAAGTTTCTGGAGCTCTCCGCCAATAGCCAAAGCTGTGCCACGCTGCGTCGTTCCGGCTGCATGCCGCTGCTCGTGCAGATGATGCATGCCCCGGACAACGATCAGGAGGTGCGAAAATGTGCCAGCCTTGCGCTGCACAATGTCGTGCACAGTCATCCGGATGAGAAGGCCGGACGTCGCGAGGCCAAAGTGTTGCGTCTGCTCGATCAAATTGTCGACTATTGCAACTTTTTGAAGACGCTGCTGCAGAGCGGCGGGGAGGCCATAGCCGATGACTCGGATCGGCATCCGTTGGCGGCAATATCATCGTTGATGAAGGTCAGCTTCGATGAGGAGCATCGTCATGCCATGTGCGATTTGGGCGCATTGCAGGTCATACCGAATCTTGTGCATTTGGATCATGCTGTGCATGGACCTAAGCCCGAGGATCAATGCTGCAATTCCTTGCGTCGCTACGCGCTGATGGCTTTAACCAATCTCACGTTTGGCGATGAGAACAACAAGGCGTTGCTCTGCGGTCAAAAGCAGTTTATGGAGGCGCTGGTCGCCCAACTAGACACCAGTGGTCCCGATGATCTTCTCCAGGTCACAGCCAGTGTGCTGCGCAATCTCTCCTGGCGTGCCGACAACAACATGAAGGCTGTGCTCAATGAAATTGGAACGGTCACCGCGCTGGCCAAGGCTGCCATGCGGAATAAGAGTGAGAATACACTGAAGGCAATACTTTCGGCTCTATGGAATCTGTCGGCTCACTGCAGCACCAACAAGGCGGAGTTTTGTGCTGTGGATGGCGCACTGGCCTTTCTAGTGGGTATGCTCAGCTACGAGGGACCCAGCAAGACCCTCAAGATCATTGAGAATGCGGGCGGCATCTTAAGGAATGTCTCTAGTCACATAGCCGTATGTGAACCGTATCGACTAATACTTCGCCAGCATCAATGTCTAGCCATACTGCTGCAGCAGCTTAAATCCGAGAGTTTGACGGTGGTAAGCAATTCCTGCGGCACGTTGTGGAATTTGTCGGCACGTTGTCCGGAAGATCAAAAGTTTCTGTGGGACAATGGGGCTGTGCCCATGCTGCGCTCGTTAATACACTCAAAGCATACAATGATCTCGGAGGGCAGCTCGTCGGCGCTCAAGAATCTGCTCAATTTTCGACCTGTGCTGCAAAATCAGGATCAACTCGATCCCATTGCACGCTCCATGGGTCTGAAGCAGCTGCCCACGTTAAAGGCGCGCAAACAGAAGGCGCTGCAGCAGGAGCTGGGCGAACGGCATGCCGAGACCTGCGACAATCTGGACAACAGCAATGCCAGCGTCAGTAATAAAACCAAACGCACAGCCGCTGGGCGACTATCACGCTCAGCGCTGCTCACCAAGAGCGAGAGCCGTGACTCTGTGTATTCAGCTAAGTCGGATACGGCCTATGAACATCTGATGCGCGCTGATGCAGTACCGCGTCAGGTGGCGAATCAAAACAATTTCGAGTTGGAACTGGAACAGGATGCGGAGGCCACGGAGGAGCAACCCATTGACTATTCAGCCAAATACAGTGAGGGCGCCGCTGCTACCACTAACAATTTGGATAGCAAATCCACAACATATCAGGAAACCGATCTGGATCAGCCTACTGATTTCAGTCTGCGATATGCAGAGAATCAATTGGAAGCGGAGCTGAAATCAGGCAGTGCCGTCGAGGCAACAGTTAAACCCGTTGCAGAGGCGGAGGGACAGGAGATACTGCTTATACTGGACGATAGCGTCAAGTGCTATCAGACTGAGGATACACCCTATGTCATATCAAATGCTGCATCTGTGACCGATTTGCGACAGGTGGCCAAAGCAGAGGCAGAGGTAGAAGTGGATCCACCAACCACAGCGTCGGCAGTGAGGACATTAACAGCACCAACTGCTAAATCCAATGGGGAAGTAACTGCTGCAGACACTGTCGCACAAACCACTACCAAGAAACCGTCTCCCAAGTTGTCGCAGTGCGCTTCCGGCTCCTATACGCCCGAGAAGCCCGTCTACTACTGCGAGGAGGGTACGCCCGGCTATTTCAGTCGCCACGATTCGCTAAGCAGCCTGGATGAGGCGGGCAAAACTGGCAGCAAATCAGCTAAGCCTGTCAAGCAGCAGGAATTGGAGCAACAACTGCAGATGCCATCGGTCGAGGAGGTAGCAACGCAGTCCAAGCACGCTGTGGTTCAAGGCGCCAGTAGTTCCGCCTTGGAGACGCCTCTGATGTTCTCACGCCGCAGCTCCATGGACTCGCTCGATGTGGACGTCGATGTGGCCACCTGCGATGACAAAAGCTCAGTAGTCAGTGATTTCAGTCGCTTAGCCAGTGGTGTTATCTCACCATCTGAGCTGCCCGATTCGCCCACTCAAAGCATGCCACAATCGCCGCGACGCATTAGCGTGGCCAGTAGCAACAATGCTCTGCCCACAGCCAATGTACCTCGGCCACTGCGCAGCGTCTTTGAGGATGATCTGAGCAGTTTCAATGTGGAGCACACTCCGGCACAGTTCTCAAATGCCACCAGCCTAAGTAATCTGAGCATTGTGGACGATGAGAAGCCGTTGGGTGCGCCTGAGCAGGAGGATAACGACAACGATAATGAGAAGCATGAGGATGATGAGCTGCTGCTGGCCAACTGCATTACCATGGGCATGCAACGGCAGCCGGTAGCTGCCACAACTACGGCAGCAGTCGCTGCCACGACAGAGGAGATCACGCGCAGCTACTGCACGGAGGGCACACCAGCGCCGCTCTCCAAAATGGGCAGCAATACCAATCTGTCAGCCATATCCATGAACTCGACAGGTGGAGGTCAACAACTGCAACAGCAGCCGCAACAACGCTACTCGCTTAATCTATCCGATGATGTGTCGTCCAATGATGGTGCTGGCGCTGCCACTGAGTCCGCTCAATTGCTGCAGCAATGCATCAGGGATGGCATGCAGAAACCGATGCCCGTTGTAGTTGCCAATTCCGGTAATGATCCCATAGCCATGCTGCGCAGAGGTGGCAATGTTTTGCCTGGTTATCTGCCTGTAGGCGATGAGTTGAACAAGTTCTTGGTGGAGGACAGTCCATGTAATTTCTCTGTGGTCTCTGGACTGTCTAATTTGACGGTCGGTTCCAGTCTGGTTGGACCTGCTGTGCAGCTGAGTGAAGCGCCAACTGGGTAAGTGAAGGGCAGATTAGAGCAATCCTTCGATATCCTATCTAATCCCATCTATTTCATTATAATTGCAGTGATCTTGTTGGCAAGACAACTCCAGCGACGGCGACTGCAGTCCATCAGGTGGCACCACAAGAGCATGCTAGACGAGCGCCACAGTGGCAGGATGACTCACTGAGTTCCTTGTCCATTGATTCTGAGGATGATACCAATTTGCTGAGTCAGGTGAGTGAAGAATCGAAATCACTTTAAGAAACCCCAAACAAATTAAACTCTTATTCTGTTACAGGCTATTGCCGCAGGCTGCAATAGACCCAAATCGAATCTTGGCTTCAGCTCGACGGCAACGAGTAGCAAACGCTCCAGCTCGCTGTGCTCCACATCACAGCCCATAGCCATCAATGCGGCAACCTCGGCACGCTCTTTAAATTCGGCCATAAGTGCACGCAAGCACGTCCAACAGGAATCATACAGTTCGGTGGACTCGAGTGACTCCAACGATAATCAATCCAAGTCACTCTTCGAGCTGTGCATACTCAATGGCATGTACAAGTCCAAGGAACCCGGCAGATCCACACAGCTGAATGCCACAGCAACGGCACAATCTAATCCCAATTTGAAGCAATTCGATTCGCTTCCTGTGCAGCTGCCGGTGCAGTCGAAGCGACGACATCATCACCATCATCATCACCACCATCACCATCATCAACAGCAGCAGCAGCAGCAGCAGCAACAACATCCCCAACAGCAGCTGCAGCGGGAGCGCGAGCGCGAGCGGAAGGATGAGAAGCTGCTGCTGGAGTGCATCAATACGGGCATCTCGAAGAAGATCAATGCCGTGTCAAAAAACGCGCTAGCTACGTCTGCAGCTGTATCGGTACCGTGTCACCTAATGGTAGCTACTACATCAGCAAATGCCAGCAACACAGCAGCTCCAGACGTAGAGCAGAAACAACAGCAGCAGCAGCAACATCCACAGCAGCACGGCTCACACCCAAGCAATCCCAATCCTACACAGAGCAAGCAGCTACAGCAGCAGGTGCATCTCCATCCCAGTCAGTTCCAAGCCAAAGCCAGTCACGTCATCGACACCGACACAGACGCAGCAAAAAGTCCAGTTCCAAATCTAGAGACAGATCAATCGATCGATCCCGTGACCGTTATTGGGTCTAGTCAGCCTGAAGAGGCAGCAGATCGTTCGAGCGATGAATCGAATCAGTCCTTCATACTGGACACCTCAGTGCGCATGGATGCAGTGGCCGTGACAGCCGAGTCAAACCATAACGGCCCGGACAAGCATAAGGATCCCGATTTAATGCTGAAATCGGTGGAACGGCTTACACTGGAGTTTGTCACCTCCGCGGAACAACTGCGCACGGGCAGCCAGAGTCAGAGTCACAGCCAAAGTCAAAGTCAAAGTCAAAGTCAGAGCCAAAGTCACAGTCACAGTCACAGTCACAGTCATAGTCTCAGCCAGAGTCACAGTCATAATCATAGCAAAACCCATGACACCTGGAATGAGCACACCTGTCCCAATGGTGTATCTTTTCCCAGTCTTAGTCAAACGGCGCCGAAACTGGCTTCCTTTAACTACGATGATGATGCGACAGAAGCCGAGGTGGAACTACATGATTTTGCCGAGACAACGCCCACAAATGAGACGCACATGCTGCCCTCCATGGGCATGGAGAATGGCTACGACGATGTAGGTGCACCAGAAACACCCACAGTGAAGGAGACGGAGGAGCAGCAGCCACAGTCTATGGGTCTCAATTTTCAACTTGGCGGACAGGTGCAGAGTGCCGCGGTGCGTGGAGTTGATCAGCAGCGTTTGCTGCTCTTCAATGGCACCAGTGCATCCATGATGACCAATTCAACGATGATAGCGTATGAGGCGCGTGCGCTGGCCGAGAATCTGCAGCAGTTACAGGCGAATGTCGACGATAATGATGACAATGCGCAGCTAACGTTCAGCATTAATAACAGTCTCGATTTGGATGCAGTGCGTCCGCCGTCGGGCATGGATTCATTGAACTCGGCATGTAACACACAGCCCAGCTCCTTGCGTCTGCCCTTGCCCAGCAAATCGCCGAGATTTGCACGGAAAGCTCTACCCGCCGGACTGGTGGCTCGACGTGCTTTGGGCCAGCTGGCAGGCAGCGCGGAGAGCGTCAATTCTAGCTGTAATCTGCTGGAGAATATCAAGCCGCCGTCGCTAATGGATGAGCTCCTCGACTCCATGATCAGCGTGGACAGCATACAGTCGGAGATAGCGGATGCGGAGCAGGATTGCAGCATGGCAACCACCATATCCGTATCCAACTATGAGACCGCAGCAGGCGATGATCAAACGCTCACATTGACGGTTCTGCAGAGCTGCTGCGACTTCGACGATGACAACGACGAGTTAGAAGAGGATGCCACCATGAATGAAGATTTTAGCTCTGCGGAGTCTACGCCCAAACAGGCCAATACGCCATCACCCAATCGCCGCACGCTTACGCCCAAGCAGAAACGCCGCCTGGCCAAGGATCGCTACAAGACCTACACCATTACCAGCAGCAGCAGCAATGCCCTGGACGCTACCGATGCCAATGAGACCCTGCAGATTGAGATTGTTGAGGCTGTGCCGCAACAACTGGACGCAGCTATAACACCCACGCAACGCCTCAATGGGCGGCGTCGTGGCAGCGCCGAGCGCTACAAAACGCAACTGATCGAGTGTCCACGCCAGCTACTGCAACAGCAGGAGGAATGCACACCAGAGCCCTTGGCCTCCATACGCGCCATGATGCAGCAGTTCACCTACATAACCGACATCAACTTTGGCCAGCCCAGTCAGCCGGAGTCGCAGCCTGAAACTGAGCTGCTATCTGCAGTTCCTGGCACAGCCGATGATCCACCCAGCTGCGAGGGCGAACAGAACTCTGAAACGGAGTCGTGCCATGGACGTGCGCTTACGCCGCCAGCACAGTCCAAGCCAGCGCTGATGAAGAAGACCACAGCTCCACCTCCGGCACTGGAGCCCGCTGCTGCGGTGAAAGTAGTGCGCGGACGCAAGAAGCCCGCTTACATTTCGCCCTACAGCATGCAGAGTCAGCGAAATAGTAGCGCTGCTGCAGCCAGTAGCAAACAGAAGACGCTATCGCCAACCATAGCCAAGCGTAATTCGCTGCCAGGTCAGCGTTTGCCAGCCAAAAAGAAGTCACCAACACCGCCGCCGGCAACAGCAGCGGGAAAAGCAGCAGCTGCAGCCACAAGGAAAGCAACAGCTGCTCCGACGCGTCTAGAGCGTCAAGGCACCTTTGTCAAGGATGAGCCCACAAATTTGAATGCGCAGGTGCCCATAGTGGATGCAGTGAGTCCCACACAACGCGCCTCCAAGCTGCCGACAAAGCGCACAACAACAACATCAACTGGTGCAGCAGCAACACCAAGAGGCAACGCAGCCACCAAGAGCTTGACATCTTCACCGAAGCGCATAATTGGCAAGTCCATGGGTCGAGTGCAATCAGCACCAGCCGCACACCAACAACAACAACAACAGCAGCGCTCCAATACGAATATACGATTGGCCAGCGCCAAGGCGGCAGCTGCCTCACGCGTTGCTGCCCAAGCGTCACGCGTCTCCGCCACCACGCCCCCCTCCCGCAGCAACTCCAATTTGCATAACGGCGGCGCGGCAGCGGCTGCTGCGGCTGCGGCCAAGATCAATCAAGCGCAGAGTCGCATTGCCAACATTTGGAAGCGCGTGGACGAGGCCAAAACGAAGAGTAGGAACGCACCGACAACAGCAGCTAAGCAAACGAACCTAAAGACGCAGCAAACCAAATCTTCCAATACATTGAATGGCGGCGCTGCTTCTACTGCTGCTGCTACGCGTCCAACGCTTCTGCGCAGTTCAACGTTTGACAACACGCCGCCAGGTGGCGCTGCAGCGCCAGCTAGTGGCAAATCGCGACTGCCTGTGGTGGGTGGAGTTTGTGGCGTTGCTGCACGCAAATAGACGCAGTCTGGCAACGCTGCGCACAGTGGCACAAAAACAACGTTTTAAATGATCAAATAATATACTATATACAACGTTTAATTCAACTATATAGTGTTTATCATATATATATATATATGAAATGGTTTACAGCCAACGGTTTAAATTAGTAGTTGCAGCTACTAAATCCCCCCCCTCCTAGTACCCTATATATACACACACAGAGTCAAACAAAGTAGCCAAATGTATTTGCATAATTCTAATCGCCTGGGCCCCATTTTAAACAAATATGTGTGCAAATATTTAAGAAAATGCACAAATTTGTTAGTAATTTGTAGGCCTAATCTAATCAAAACGAAAAAATGAAATTTAATTTAATTTTTTTTATAATTTTTATTTATAATTTTTTTTAGTTTAACTAATTGCTTAAATGCCTTTGGCATCCTTTGTATTTCAAGAAAAACCAAAAATTTATTTTGAAAAAAGAAGAAACGCGCAAAAGATAAACATTTTACGTTAAAACATTTTATAGTCACTGCTTTTTAAGTACATTTACATTTAGTATACTATATTAAACACTTATATACACATACATATATATAATTTGTTAGTTGTAAGTGTATTTGTAATTTCCATTAACTGCTTACGTATATGCAAATTTGTAGTTAGTTTTGTTTTAAGCCAATTTACTACAATTCTAATACAATATAACTTGAAACCAAAAAAAAAGAATCAAATTGTTTTTCAATTAGTTGGAATTTCAAACTGAGCGCCAACAATGCGTGCGGTTA
>JBANCZ010002621.1:0-15097 GCA_037040025.1 Sphaerogastrella javana
CTGTTCGAATTAATTAAATAATTGGCTTGCCCATGTCCAAGCACACCTTAATAGGTACGTTTAAAGTGTAGTGTATGCTGTATGTAAAATTGCCGCTAATGCCGCTTTTCGCCAATAGGCGGCGGCACTGGTTTCATTGGCTCGCACCTGGCCAAGCAGCTCAAGCAAACGGGCCATGAAGTAACTGTTATTTCACGTATGCCTGGCGCCAAACGCATCCCCTGGCCCGAATTGGAAAAGCATGGTATACCCAGTGGTGTAACGGGCGTGGTGAATGCCACCGGACAGAATGTGCTTGATCCCACGAGACGTTGGACGCCAGGGTTTCAGCAAAATGTGTGGAACTCGCGCATTAACTCGGCGAAAACTCTGGCCGCAGCGGTGCAGGCAGCTCCACAGGTGACATCATTTGTCAATCTGTGTGGCGTCAGTCTCTATCGTCCGTCGGAGTCAAAAGTCTACACTGAGGCGGACCAAGGCGAGAGCTATGACTACATGTCCAAGCTGTGCCTGGCCTGGGAGCAGGCAGCGCGCACAGCGCAGGACAAAGCTGTAAGCTACTTTATAAAAGCATATATATGACTTTAACACAGTCCTCTTAAGGCCATAGTGCGCACTGGCGTTGTGGTTGGCCGAAACGGTGGCATGATTAAGAACATCTGGCTGCCCTTTAAGCTGTGCCTTGGCGGGCCCATGGGCAACGGTGCACAGATTATGCCCTGGATACATATTGATGATCTGTGCGGACTTATAGCGCACATCATGGAGCAACGTGAGACGGGCGCCTTCAATGCAGTGGCGCCGGAGATTGTGTCCAACAAGGGCTTCTCGCAGGTGAGTGTCTGAACATTGCAAATGTTTTGGATTTTTGAAATAAAGTTTTTCTCATCCGCAGGCCTTTGCCGGAGCTTTGCGTCGTCCTTGCCTGTTTAGCGTGCCGGAATTTGTTGTCTATGCTCTCTTTGGCAAGGAGCGCGCTGCGTTGCTGCTCAGCGGCGCTAAGATCAAGCCGGAGCGAGCTCTCTCCAGCGGCTACGAGTTCAAATATCCCAGCGTTGAGGCAGCTGTAGCTGAGGTTGTCAAGAAATGAGAGGAGGAAGCAGCAAAATGTGTACTTGGAATTGAGCACAGCCGAGCTTTATTTATTGTTATTTAGTTTATTAATTTTTTAGACTAGAACGAAAAATTGATATATGCGTCGCAAATTTGTATAATTACTTGCCCGAATTTTGTTATATATATTTTTTTTTTAAATTACCATTAAAAATTACGTTTGTAATTGAACAAAATGAATGCATATAATTTGTTCATTCATTAGTCATGCATAACTTATTCACTGTAGTCAGTTTTCTGCTCTGAATGCTCTTGCAATGACTCAGTTTAGGCTATCCAAACTCTGAGTGCTAGAATCAACTATTACCTACGTAAAACTATATAGATTAAAATATAAATTGCATTTATAATATGTTTTTAAGCATGGGAAAAGCGCAAGGATATCAGTTATCTATCGACGTTCAAAATTAGCTTTGGGCTTCACCGTTTGTGATGAAATTCTACACAAATTGTATCAAATTAACGTTAGTGACGAATTCGTGTTTAATTGCATTTAAATACCACGAACAGTCGGGTGCAACTGGGGTAAAATGTGCCCCTAATCAGCGGGTATAGCTCATCATAACGCAGAAGACTGAAAACGTGTGGGAGGATTGGAGAGTCTGGAAAGAGTTGCACTGTTTGGGAATAGTAGGGGAGTGGGAGAGTCTGTGAAACAGTCGAAGAGTCTGTGTAGAGTCAAAAAATATGGGAAGAGTAGGAGAATTTGTAAAGGATCGGAGATTCTGGAAAAAATACCCGACTGTGAAAACAATCGAAGAGTCCAGCTCGAATCAATGAGTGGGATAATTTCTTAGTTTAAAGATTACACAGAGTTTAAAACTTTGACAATAAGAATCTGAACGCATAATTATCCCTCACGCAAACTCTATATACCTCACAGTCTTCAAGCTGCGCCCCTAATAACTCCAGTGTGAGCTCTATTAGGCGCAAACAATAAAATCACCCGCTCCATGAACTTTAACAGATCTGATAAATCTGCAAAAATGAAAAAAAATAAACAAAACAGCACAACAAATTTTCATATGTCAATTGAATTAATTTTTGCAATTGCGAATAATTATAGTGTAACGTACAAAAAAAGAAGTGATCAGAGTAAAAATTTGATAAATAAATGTACATTTATTATGAGCTAAAAATACATACACACACAAAAGAAAATAAATGAGTTTTGTGAGTTTCATAATTACCAAATAGATTAGAATAGAAATCCCCCCTAACCCAGTACAATTCCATACTATATCATATATATAAAGCGGCCGCTAAACCAGTTGAAGCTCAGTCAGTGGAATAATCTGAAAGCGTGTTCGAAATGTTAACCAAGTCGCAACAATTATTGCTCATCGTAGGCCTCTGTGTGGTGGGTGAACATTTCAAAAGAATAACTAGTAATAATACCTATATTTATTTATACAAATTAAATTAATATTAATGTTATTTGACCTTGAATATGGTTGAAATAACTTTTAAGTCCTCCATTTGTAAGTCATTATTTATAAGTAAATTGAACAAATTATAGACACTCGCCAGTGCTGAGGTGGACTGCAGCAAGCGTCCCAAGTGGCAGGATCCCAAGAATTGCTGCAAGTTACCGGAGTTCATCAGTGCGGAGCTTAAGGAGAAATGCCAGGAGTACAATGTGACCATGCCACCGCCGCCGCCCATGCCTATGTCTGGCGAGCAGTCGAGCAGCAGTAGTGCTGAGGGCAAACGTCATCATCATCATCACCATCATCATCATCATATGTTCTCACCGGTAAGTATTGCACCCTGGGGAGCCCTAAACTGTACCTTATCCATGGTATCACTACTTGTAGTGCTTCATCAGCTGCACCTTCAACGAGACCCAGATCTATCCGGATAACAAGTTGGACGAGGCCAAGCTTAAGGCTTATCTGCAGAAGGAAGTCAAAGATACGGAGGTGCAGTCGGTGATAATGGAGGCATTTACCCACTGTGCGTCCAAAATGGATGAGTTCAAGTCCAAAATGGGCGATGGCAAACGTTCGCCACGTCCCTTCCCAACTGGCGAGGGCTTCAACTGCCCCCATAAACCCGCCTTCCTCTTGGGCTGCGTCTTTAAGCAGGTGTTCAAGAACTGTCCCGCCTCCGTTTGGAACGATACGCAGGAGTGCAACGATGTACGTGAGCATTTCGCTCAGTGTAAGCGTCCCCATGGTCGTCCCTCCAGCGACGAGAAGTGAAAAGGTTGTAGTTATCATAAACTGCTTTAGGAACTGCTCCACTTTCGATAACACAAAATTATTGTATTCAATTTGATAATGTATCATATTTTGGATAATGTTAAACCTGACTTTCCAGGTACTATACATACCTTTGCATATATACCTCGCTTTCAGCTTAATTAAAGATGATTATTACAAAAGATTAGATGGTTTATAATGTAATTCATAGTATATAAAACTATGTGTAATATTTTGTTTTTATATATGTGACCATTCCTAAGATTGTTAGATGAAAGGTTTAGATGGGCTTTATAATTCGAATCTTATACCATATATATTCTTATTATAAGTTAATCTGCATAAGGCAACTTCTATCTTTGGAGATCAGGGGGTCTCTCGATATCTTTACACATATACTCTATCTACATATTATCAAAAGAAATACTATCTATATAAATGGTATCAGATATGATTTTCATCTACATAGATCTTTATATATGATACCTACAAAAGGTCTTATATGTTATACACAATAATATGAAGATACGTATAGTGACATATCCGACATTATTCTATGAATGGTTCCAAATGAATAAAGAATAGCGTGAAGTGAGTGTAAGTAAAGTTCGGAAACTGTACTCAATTTGTTACCACATCCTACCACTTTCTATTTTTTATTGCATTAAGCGCGCTCCTTTCTTCTCCTCTTCTTTACTCTGCTTCGCTTCGCTTTGTGCCTCTTATCGTGAACGTGCACGTCTGGCTAGGTCAATGAAATAGAAAATTGGATTTCTCTTAGCCCCCTTTTAAATTGGCAAATTGCTTATCGAGCGCATGCGGCGACGACGCTGCGGACAGGCCAAAGGATTAACAATGTTGCACTGTTGGGCTGACTCAATCGTGTCGCAACAGTCGAACGCAGCGGATGTGCGTCAAGATGACGAGCCTGGAGCATGAGCTGGAGGAATTCTTTGCCCACTGCCATAAGCAGCAGTTCAATGAAAATGAAATGCGCGCTATATGCCAGCCGCTGATCTGGCAACTCCGGCTGCAGAGCATCAAACGCTGGACGCTGCGGCTGTTCCTGTGGCTGCTGCTGCCGCTGCTGTTGATTTATGTGCTTTGGAGCTACTGCGATAGCTGCGCCTGGTCACTGAGTGCGCTGGGACGACTGCTGCTCATACAGCTGCTGCCGTATTGGGACTGGACGCCCTACTATAACGCCAGATGCCTCATCGAGCGTGCTGTGCCACCTGAAGTGGAGCAGCCAGCAACGAAGCTAGGCAGGCACGAGACTCACTGGGAGAACTGTGCGCTATGCGAGGGCTTGGGTAAGCTTGACACTGTGAACTCTCGTTAATAAACTCTAGAAGTAATCCTGCACTC
Source organism: Sphaerogastrella javana (assembly GCA_037040025.1). NCBI lineage: Eukaryota > Metazoa > Arthropoda > Insecta > Diptera > Drosophilidae > Sphaerogastrella > Sphaerogastrella javana. The sequence continues at coordinate 4,686 of JBANCZ010002621.1, forward strand.
CTTAGAGCGCATTCCCACGGCATCCAATGTGAGCTACTCGATGCTAGAGGCGCAGTATCTGGAACGTGGATTGCCTGTCATAGTCACCGATGTTGAGCAACAGCTGACGCTGGAGCAACTGCTGGATCGTCTGCTGCACCAGCCACCTGGTTGGCTAACGAGTGAACCCTGCGATGTCTCCAGCAATTTGCTGCTGCGCAAGCTCTTCACGCTGGAGGCGGCGCTGCAGAAAATTCTGGATTATCAATCGTCTTCCGACTTGGCTGCTTGGTATTTGCAGTTGCGCAACTGCGACACGAAAGCCATCAAGGCATCCAGGCTGCATGCGCCACGTCCCTACTTCTATCCCAAGCATCTGGAACCGTACTACTCTAGCTGGCTGCTCATCGCACACCAACAGCGTCGCCCCCAGCGCGAGCTCTATGTGCGTGGTCTGATATTTGTTCAGCAGTTGAGCGGACACTTTGAGATGCGCCTGCAGCCAAAGCAGCCCTGCCATGAGCAGGGTTGTCCCAGCCTCAGCTTGCGCCTGACAGCTGGCGAATGTTTGCTGTACTCCACGGATCTGTGGAGTCTCAGCTATGGTTTGGAGCAGCCAGAGAGTAGGCAAACTTCCATAGCGGCCATCTATGAGCTCAACTGGGAGCTATAGTAAATCAGAAAAGCGAAAACACATTGCAGCATTTTATTTATTAATAAATGAACGGGTAAAACAATTAATTTGTTTTGGAATTTTTTGATTTATTAAACGATAAAAACTTTTCATGCTTTAATTCAAAAATTTCGATAAGTTTGCCGATACGTTTCTTCGATATATGAACAATTTGGCTAAACTAGCGCTGCCAACCTGATGCAAAGTAAAACCGCGCAAATGGTGGCCCAAAATTTGTATTTACATTAACAGAACGAAACATAAGTGAATAATCGAGAGATTTGCGCTTAGGCGCGTCTGCATTTGGCCTCCACCAATTTTTGGAGTGTAGCCGTAAGACTATTGATGGCATCGATTTTCATGCGCTCGATGCGCTCCTGCTGCACCAGCGACATCTTTTGCACCTGAACCTGTTCGCGCTGCAGCGTGCGCTGAAGCTCCATTTTCTCGCGCTCCACATCTAGCTTGCGCTCGAAGTAATCCTTCCACCAGGCATCGTCGGACGTGGTGGCCTGCTCGTAAAGCTTGCCATTGGATGCCATAGCCAGCTGATTGCTGTCTGTGTGCTCCTGTGTGGTGCTGCCCGTTTGATCGGCATCGTACTCCAGCTTGGGCTGACGCACCTCCGACAAACTGTTGCTGTCCTCATCGAATTCATCATTGGATTTGCTGTCCAGTTGCAGCTGTGGCTGCAACAGCACTTGATCCACCGGCGTCATGTATGGCTGTGCATCCTGTTGTGCCTGCAGCTGCGGCGTCGGTGGCTTCGACTGGAGCTGTGGCAGCTGTTGCTGTAACTGCTGCGCCTGCTGTTGTTGTGGTTGCTGCTGTGTTGTCGAAAACTGTTGCTGCGGTGTCTGTGGTGTAGTTGCCACTGCTGAGGATGATGCTGCTGCTGCTGCTGGTGCAGGTGCAGCTGCTGTTGTTGTTGCTGCTGCTGCTGCTGCTGTTACTGTTGCGGCTGGCTGCATCTGCACATCGAAGTCGGCCTTCTTGCCCTGCAAATACTTGAACATCTCCTCGAAGAACTCCCAGTGCACGTACCCGGACACATACTTCTTATTTAGATTCTTGTTGTACGTGATGAGTATGTTGTGCCACTTCTTTTGCACCTTGGCCGCGCTATACCGAAATCCCAGACGTTGCAGCTGACGCGTGCAGTGCAGCCACAACGCCGTGCGCTTCTGCCTGCCCTCGGTGAAGCTGCCCTCCATGGGTCCGCGTATGTGAATGAGCGCACGAGTCGCCTCCGTGGTCCAGGCACGCTCGTACGGACCACGCCCAATGCCACTGGTGCCCCCCGACAGCTCCGCCTCCTCGAGCAAACAATCATCGTCCAGATCGTCGAGTTCATCGTCGCTGATTTGATAGGCTGTCAGAAAGAGAGAGCAACAATAACATGAACTAGCGGTTTTATTTTGCTTGATAGTGTGGCAACCTTATTATTAAGGCGTTGCCAGTATGCGTAATTATTTGAGAATGTTTGTTTTGCTTTTGATTTGATTAATGATTTATTTTGTTTGCAGCTTCCACTTGTTGCACGTGCCACAATCTTTAACATTTGTGCATTTGCTAACAGAGCCGCAAAAGAGAGAGAGAGAGAGAGTATACACTCTCCTTCTCTCTCGCACGCTCTCTGTCTATCTCGCTCTGAGCGCTCTCAGCAAATTCACTGACTTACCACCCACAGAGCAGGCAACCCACCCACATCCTAGTGAAGCGACCGCAGCAGAGCAGGATGCTAGCGCTGCTGCAGCAACAGCCACCAGATACATACACAGCTCAGGCTATATGACTATATGATTAAATATGCAGCACACAATACAAAAGTACAAAATTCATACTATAGTTTGTAATTAATTACAATTGTAGAACTTACGTTCATTTTCCTCATTGCTGGGACCATTATTTGCAGCATTTCCATTATTAACTATAATTTGTGCCATAATTGTTAATTACATTTCATTGCTAATGGTTTTTAATTATTTTGTTGAAGCTTCAAGCTTTTCTTTTTCTCACTTAGACCTGACTACTGTCAATAGTTTTCTGTTACTAACGAGAATATTTCTCGCTGGCTGCAGCATCCTTCCTTCCTTCCAGGCAGCGAGACAAAATTGCGTGCGCGTAAACGTACTTCCACTCGAAAACTTTCTCTCTCTCTCTCTCTCTCTCTCTCTCTCTCTGTGAGTCTCTCTGAACTCAGATCTGCGAGCATAGCTAGTCCATAGTAATGAAGTATCTAGAACAAATCTGTGGGCCACTATGGGTGTTGGGATGCTGTGGGGTGGTTAGCAGCTGCGCACTATACCAAAATTTGCATTATACTAAGTGCTAAGGCCAACCCTTTAAATTCAAATGCTGCAACTGCTAGTGCTAGAATCAGGTATATCATAAATATAAATAATAATCAATGTTAATAATTTACAAAATAACATTTTCTTATATTAATAAGTTGAAAAAGTGTTTAGTTTAGCTTTTAAATTAAGTATATTTTTTTAAATTGCTTAAATTATATTTAGCATGACGATAAGTAAAACATGTAACAAAACTAACAACACAATGTCTAATCAGAATTTCAAATATGCGCGCGCTGTGTGCCTTACTGGCACAAATCCAGGTGGCAACGCTGCACGCACACAGCTGATTGGCAAAATTGCTTATTGTTTTGCCGCTTTGCCGGTCAATTTAGAGGAGTTGGCAGCACCGAGGGCACAAGAAATTGCGCGTGCCGCATTGGTAGCATAGTTAAAACAATAAATTTATTAAGTATAAGTGTTTATGTTTGTGAAAAATGCCTGCAGCAGAAAAGTGTGTCATGTAAGTAAATAAAATCCATTAATCGATTGTAGATTGTGAGTATTTTTATTGCCATTTGCAGCCACGACTGGAAGCGGCTGTGGCAAATGGTTTCTGGCATACACTATGAGACGCCGAAGGCAACAGTCAAGGAGGAATTGTTCAAGGTATGCAGCGAGCTGCAGGCTGGTGTGCTGCAGTTTAAGCCAAAGGCGGCTTCAGACGTACAGCTGGCCACGCTGCTCAAGGAAAAGCGACAAGAGAAGCTTCTGCATTTCACAGAGCGACTGCAGGAGCTGCTTAATCTGGAGTCGGCACAATGCTGGGAGATTTTGTGCTACTACCTGACCAAGGAGTACAAGGGCTCGAGCAGTTTGCTCACACAGCTTATCTCCACGGAAACAAATATGGCCAAATTGCTGGAGGATATCAGGCATTACTACTCATTGGAACGCATGATTGTGCTAAAAGTTGTCAAGAATTTGCTCGTGTTCTACAATGTACCCAATCATCCGTATCACAATGAGTACAGAGAGATTATAAATAAGCTCACACTGCCGCGTTTGGTCGACTCCTATCTGCTGCAACTAGAGACTCTGTTGAATGAGCTGCCGCCGCGTAAGCTTCTGGCTGGCGAATACTTTCAATGTAGCAGCAAATTGACCAGCTGGTCGGAGCGTAATGCGCGGGAAACGAACGAAGTGCTGCACATACTGTTACTGCTGAGTGAACATCAACAGTTCTCGCTCGAGCACATCAAGCGCGTGTTTGCGGTCATCAAGCAGCACTCATTCGGACGCATACAAAACTATTTCGATGAGAATAATGTGTACCAGCAGGAGCTGATCAAGAACTTGAGCAACTCTGAGCTGGCGCTGCTGCTAAAGTGCCTGGACTTTGAACAGCCGACCAAGCACACACAGCTCATTGAACAGATCGTGGAACAGCTGCACACATCCATTGCGTGCATGCATCATCGGCCGGAGCACGGACCACTGTTGCTCGCCTGGATGCTGTTGCGCCTGCGCGGCACCAATGATGCCGACGATGCAAACAGCCTGTTGCGCTGCCGTCAGCTGGGCAAACGCGCCGTAGAGCTTAAGTGCTTTGAGCATCTGCATGGCATGGCCACCAATGCCATGTTCAACGATGACTGCCTGCTCTCGAGGATAGTACGCAAGACCATCTATAATCTGCTGTGCTATATGTGCGATCTGTTTGACGGCGACGGCAGCTGCGCCCAATATGATGGCATCTATGAGCTGCTGTGCGTTCTGCTCTCCTGGCCGCAGCTTGCCAAGGATTTCTGCCATCGCGAGGGTAAGTGTATGTTAATCAGGCCTTGGATTACTTACTATTTTGTTTGCATACAGATGGCGTGCGCTCGCTATATAACACGCTTTTGGAGAACTTCCCGCTTCAGTTCAGCCAGCTGGCCAAGATGGCACAAGCCTTAACTAAAGCCGGACAGGGCAGCTATGTAAGTTTTTTGTTAGCTATCACCAGCCATAACTTATGGTTTGCTCTTTGCCACAGATCCAAAAACAGCTGGAAGCCTTGCCCATGCTGGCGGTGCGCTATGATGAACAGCAACACAAGCTCAAAGGTGTGGGCCCACAGGAGTACGAGTTGACGCAGAGTTTCAAGCCCTTTTCTCGCATGGATTATGCAGTTCCGGCGGGCACCACCTGTACTGCTGTACCACATCCCAACGGCGTCTATATGCACTATCGCTGCAACGTGAATTTATTCAATGCGCTGCATCATGAGATCAATTGTCTGCTGCTGGAGAAGGCCGATTTCCATGGTGACTTTCACTCGAGCCAGCGCATGGAGCGCGTAGAGGCGGGTCTCAGCTTTTTGGTACTGGCTGTGCAGCGTGCCAAGTCCATTGCTGATATTACCACCGAAATGGTGCATCCCACGGAAATGTGCATCGATCTTCTGAGCAAATTCAAGTGCGTCCAATGCCCGCCAGTTGGCCTGCTCTCCAGCTGCCTGAACGTGTGCACTGCGCTACTGCCGCTGGTGGATGAGGAGATCTTTATGCGTGTCAGCAATCTGGGTATATTGCCTACGGTGAGCGGTGGTGACGTCGCCGATTACAAGTTCTTCGCTAGCGCCGCCAACTTTGAGTCACGCTTCCTGGGCTCCATCATTGACAACGTGGAGAAGAAGCAGGAACGCTATGACTTTCTGCTAGCCTATCTAAACTTTATGCGCACCTACACCAAGCTGAAGCGTCGTCGTTATCTACAGCTTGAGATTCCGGGTCTAATATTTCTGATGCGCGACGTCTTTCCGCATCTGCACACGTGGCACTTCAAGTCGCATCTGGATAGGCATCATATCTACTTCGAGGTGCTCAGCTTCATCTGCGATCTGTTCGACCTGGCCAGCACGGACAGCCAGAAAGATCTGCAGGGCAAGGCGGCTGAGCAGCAGCTGCTGCTCAATGTGTGCATCTATTTGCTACTGAATCTGGATAATGGCCTGGTGCTGCTAAGGTAAAAAAAAGCGTCCATAAATAGCTATTGGCTACTTTTTAATTCTATTTATTTTAATTTTATTAATGTGCTGTGTTTTAATCTCTAGATTTGTGGGCGTGGGCAACGCTTCTGTGCAGTACAGCATGGAGATGGAGACTAACTGGATGCAACAGCGTCCTCATGGCCTCATGATGCTCGTGCGTCTCTCTATGCGCATACTGATGCAGCTACTCTCGCTGAAGAGTCATGTGTATAATAGCGGCAACTTATCGCCGCTGGAGGCGCTGATCTACACGCAGCCAAAGCAGAGGGATACACTACGCATTATACCCACTGTATGCAGCTATATGAGCAACATCTTTGATCGCTGGCTGCCCATAGTATCGTGTCGTCTGCTGAAGCGTATAGCGCTGGAGTTCAATATGTCGCTGTTGGCGTGCCTGGATATGGAACCGAATCAGATACGATTGACGTTCATGCAGAAGCTGCCCGATGAAATGGAGAGCGATTCGGTGAAGATGGCTATACTAGAGCTGGTGGAGGCCTGCATTGCCAAGCAGCCGGGCGTGACGGAGGCTTTCTTTAAGGTCAACTATGGGCAGGAGCATCGCTCCTACTTTGGCAAAGAGTGTGCGCCCAGCATTGGTGACAGCATCGTGACCTATATGCAGGAGTTTATTGATGCTCTGGAAATGGAGCCGCTGACCATACAACAGCTGCTGCCCTGCAAAATAATGAACATATTCCACTCGCTTTGGAAGCATAATCTACAAATGCTGGTGCAGGATTTGGTGCAGCAGCCACGCTTCTGGAGCAAGATATGCAGCCCTCTGCTGTGCCCGCCCAGACCGCATTCGCGTGTATATACCCAAATGCTCAACATGATCTCCATCGAGATATATTCGGCGCGTGCTACTGAGAATGTGGAGCTGTGTGAACTGCTGCAGCGCTTCTTCGAGCGCGATAACTTTAAGTACTGGTTGAAGCAGCTGTTCGACATGCCGCGTCAGACGGAGAAGGTGGCTCACACTCGGCTAGACACGGATGATCTGCCCGATTGGCTGTGCTGCCTACAGGCGTTCAAGGATTTGCTAATAATACTGCTGAAGCAACAGCCCAAGTTTATCAGTATACCCGATACACAGTTCAAGGTGCTGGCCAACGAGTGCTTGACCGTTCTGGTGGATCGTGCCAACTGCCTGAACGATATGCGTCCCTTTATCATGCTCGCCGAGCTTTATATCTACATACTGTTGCGCTTCAAGCACGCCTACACTACAACGGATGTGGAGTCACAACTGCTGATGGAACAGCTGTTGCAGCTGATGAGTCACATATGCGCTTGCTACGAGGATCTGCATCTGCGCGGTAAGGAGGCCTGTCTGGCCATCATCACCAAGTCCGCCCAGCTTTATGCGAATCTGCTTATACGTGACACGTCCATAGCTTTGCGCTTCCTGAACTCGGTGGTCAGCATTATATGCATGGAGCTGCAGCATATGGAGAAATCGGTTAATCTGGAGCATCAGCTGCAAGCAGAAACTGTGGGACAGAGCTCAACAAACTCGCTCATCCTCTGCCTTAATCTACTCAAGGCTGTGGCCAGCATCTATCACAACGATGGTCCTGGGAATTGGGATTTACCCTTTGTCTCGGTGCGTCTCTTCCAGCGCCTTTTGCGCTGCATCAGCTACACCTTGCCCTTCCACTCCAAGCGACAACTGAGCATCCAGCTGCTGGACGTGCTCATTGTCTTCGCTAAAAGCAACTGCTCCGTGGAGTTTCTGCACTGTGATGTCGGTGAGCTGCTCTGGCTAAAACTGCTACCGCCACGTGAACTCCTGGACACACGTTACGAGTTTGGCAAACAATCCACAGATGCCTGGGCAATAGAAGAATGGTGGCTCATCTATGCGCGTGGCATTGACCTGATCAACATCATCTTTGAGAAGCATAAGAAATGCTTTCTTCAGGAAACGCTGCAATTCGTTGGAATTCATGTGCTCTATCTGGTCGATTCGCTGCTGCTGAGTAAGCAATCCCTGGAGCCGGCGGCGATGAAGCTAATTAAGGCAACCATCGCATTGGTGGCCAACCTTGCGGAGTATCGCAAGGAGTGGGCACAGGATCATTCATCCTCCATGGTTCAGATCATGGTGAGTTGGCTACATTAAGCAACAAATTTCGATAACTATGGTTGGTTCTATAATTCAATAACTATGTATTAAACGTTACTATTTTCATCCATTCACAGCAAGGTGTCCAGGCTCTGCTGTGCCATGTCAGCTCCATTTTCCATCAGCAGCGCATTCTGAAGTGCTTGCTCGCGGGCAGACGCTCCCAGCTGGAGATATTACGCAACACCGATAACATTGTCATCGATGATGGCATTATCAACGCATGCAATGAGTGAGTTATCGCTCCATACACTCTCCCTGCATTCTTCTTTTCATCTTCATCTTCATCACTCTCCCTCTCTCTCTCTCTCTCTCTATCTCTCTCTTTTTGTACGTGTCCTAATGGTATTTCATTTAATCTGCAGCCTCACCGACATCATCATCTACTGTGTCAAGGCCCTGCTACAGTTCAGTCCGGATCTTTTGGATTTGCTCAGCAATTGCACATTTGAGCCCTACAAATGGCAGCCGCTTATGGATGTCAAATTTGGCGCACCCAAGCTCAATGAAAGCAATGTGACCCTGACCTTTGGCATGGTGCTCAACATGATTACGATCTATGTAAAGGCCCTGAATATGGTGAGCGTTAAACGTTTTAATGAATGACTAATTGGGCTTAAATTGGCGCTAAGTGGTGACTGTGATTAGCTAAGACTTGAATCATTTTACTTTAACGATAGTCGAATATATTTAGCTAAGACTTTAACCAATCACAATTAAGATTATGAGAGTGAAGTTAGTTTGAAGATAAATATTTCGTTCGCTAAGGTTGCACTATTATAAATATATTTATATATTAATATAATTTCCATTCCATAATTTTCTTATTCCTTTGCACTCCACAGCAAAACCATGGCTTCAATGAGGTGCCGCTCAATGTGCTCTCCTATGGGCACCATGGGCAGCTCTCGGATACCATGTCCACCAACCAGACAACGGCTGCACACACACACGCTGCTGGAAGGAGTTTCTCCAAGTCGCTGTCCACAAATTCCATATCATCGGCGGCCTGTCCGTCCAATGAATTGCTCTCCAATCTGGATGGGCAGCTGTGCCTGCTGGCGCTAGAGCATCTTTTGCTCTTGGTGGCCTCACAGAGCATCTTTGCGATGCGCTCGCCGGCATTAGAGCCGCGATGGAAGCAAATTGTGCGACGGGACATCAGCAGCGAGCTGCTCAGCTACCATGAGTTTGTGCGGCGAAAGGTCATTGTGGACTACAGGGATGCGCGTTGTCAGTGGGTGCGTCGCAAGCATGGCGTCGTCAAGGTGAATCAAGTCTCAAGCGAAGCGGCAGGAGCTCTAGTGGCAACTGGCTCTGCGAATCGTCGCAGCAATAGCAACGTCAATGAGCTTCGCGTCAATGTGGTGCGTCGGCTGCATCTACAACAGCAACAACACCAACAGCAGCAGCAGCATCTCGACATGACACGCCCACTAAGTCCTATAGCGGCGTCACAGAGTACACGCGTTAGCATCTCACCCCGAGTTCAACACATGGAGGCCTCGACGCCACAAGATGCGCTGCACCTTCAGCTGGAGCGAAGAAAACGAGAACTAGTTGATCCTGATGCACAGTTCCAACTGGCAGAGTTGCAGGCGTTGGAAGTCCAGCAGTTGCCGGCCTCTACGACGAATGTTGCCCACTTAGAGTTGTCCCAGGTGCAACTAGTCGAGGAGGATTATCTACAGCTCATGTCGGCGTTCTTTGGCGTGCTGCCACAGGCTGAGCTGGAATGATGCAAGGCAGGCGTTAGTTGTTTATATTAGATTAAGCATACATTTGTGAAATAAAGTTTTTATTTTATTAAAAAAAAAAAGACTGTGCATGAGTAATCTTGAGCAGCGAAACCATAATTATTGGCATTGGTTATTGAGTTACAACCATTAAATTTGAGACACTCAAATTTCTGTACCAACTTAAGCCACACTGAAAATTCCATTAGAATCGCTTCATAAACAACAAAGTTATTAAAAGTTTAAAATTTCAGTCAACATCTGCTGGTTTTAGCCTGCACACAAACCCCTATGACTGTCATAGTAGCAGCCTGGACAACAACCTTGCTGCTGGCTATAGTATGATTTCCATGAATAAAATGTGCTTCATTTGCAACTTGTTGCGGTTGAAAAGTTAAATAAATACATTACAAAAAAATAAAATAATATATTTAACATAATAGTTTATAACAATGACGCAACTAATCAGCTGAAGCTACTAAAATAGTTTAATCGCAGTGCCATCATACATACAGATTTAGCGCAGTTCAATTCACATACGGTATAAGCACGTGCAGTGACG
>JBANCZ010002622.1:0-13273 GCA_037040025.1 Sphaerogastrella javana
AGCTTTATTAGCTGTCAAAGTACCAACTATCGTCAATTTATGTTTCTGGTAAAGAAATTGTCCATAGTAATATTTCTCAACGTGCCGAACCACGTGGGGTTTGTGACACCCTGTCCCAGTTTGCGGGCGACCGTCCGCTAAGCCTGCAACTCTACCACTAAATCACTAAATCCGGCAATATCTTAACCCCAGCTACTCGATGTTTCGTGGAATTCGCGCCGCCGTTTAAAAAGATACAACGATTTTCGTGTCGCTAGGGTTTGTTAAACCCCACATGGTGCACGGAGGGTTAATGATTCTTCATCGAATAAAAGTTCTTAGTGTTTTTGACACACCCCTTTACCGTCTTCCTAAAAATTGAAAACTTGTTTTTAGTTTAGACAAAGCAATACTTGATAAATATCTGCTATAAATAAGTCTTTGTCACCAGCAAAGTGAATACATTCGAGTCATTCAAGACCTAACCTTTCTTTTACGATAAATGTGAATACCAAACGCAAACAGTAAAATGGGAAAACAATGAAGGAATACACACAATCAATAAAAAGTAACAAACATTGGGCAATATAACTGCTTCGGGTTTAATTGCCAAATCTCACACAGCGGCAAATTAAAATTTTCCCATCATCTGCGGAAATTTAATATATATAATATTAAATGTAAGAAGTACAGTAAAATAGTAAAATAGCATCCATTAATATAATATTATTATTTGTTTGCGTAGTTAAATGCGCCTAATAAACATTCAGAAATCATAAATAATTTTCATTGCTATTTGCTTTTAAAAGTCCATTCTATATTGCAAGTTCCATTTCGTGTTAGGATGCCATTAACAATATCATCATCAGTTGCGTTTTAGTTAATCATCAAGGCAAAATGTTTTGCGAAATCGACGCCTTACTTAAGCAGCTGTATTATTTCTGTACGGAGCAAACATTAACAAACAAAAAGCACTATTATATGTTCTGTTACTAAAACATTTCGAACGATGATAAATAAACAAATAAATAAATAAATACAAGCATTTTATCCAGATCTCAGATTGTAATTTGTTGTTGAAAATAAAATACAATAAAATATAACATTATAATATAATTTTCGTAATGTAAAATCTCAAATTGAAATCTAGTTTTATCTAGGCTCACTACCGCATGAATCGGAAATTGCTTTATAAGGAATTTTAACTTTCAATTTCATTAATTTTACATACAGTGGATCATACCTTATTTCGTGCAAACAAAATTTTTAAACCCCTTATATTGAATTACAATTACGATTGGAATAAAATATAAATGTCATATAAAAGATGCAATTTGTTTTCTTGAATTAAATAATAGATTATGTTTTTATCGTTATTTTTCTAGATACGATGTTCCGAAATTCCATCTTATACCTGCACGAAATATGCCATGGTCCACTATTAGTTTTCAGTTAGTATCTTGTTGCCGCCAGCCATCTGTGTGGAAGCTATAATTATCATCAAACTTAACAGCGAAATGATACAAGACCTTAGGACCCCAAAAAGACCTCCCAACCATTGTCCAAGCAACGCCCACAGATTCGGCGAAGTCAACAAGGTAAACCAACTATGCCAACTATGCCAAGTCGCTGCGTCCTAGGCCGCTAGTTGCCCTTCAGTGGCATTATGCCATTGTTATGGCTTTGGCAACTGCAATTCGACGTATGCATTGTTTAATTGTAAAGCATTACGTACACAGTTTAAATCAAAGATTTAACAAAGGTAGTTAGCTAGCGCGGCTTATAGAAAAAAACAAGAAATTACAATTTGATCGAAATTTATTATATAAACGTGGGGTATGTCACATCGGAAGTTATGTACAATTATTCCTCTAGGGGGTGAGAAATAGATTGGGGGACATCGGGACCATAGCAAGATACTGGAATGCGATATGTTATTCTTGAATGGGATTAATCACTTCTTACCTTAAATTAAGGATTTGGTTGGCGTCGTGAAAAAATTATATGGATAACTGCCATCTGAGATTTGCAAGCTGCTCTTCTCATAGTAAGAAAAAGTTTGATATACAATTTTGTTTCGCAAAAATCTTGTATAGTAACCCAGGACTATGTCTCAATCTTTACGAGAGACAAATGCCCGGTGGCATATCTCTTATATATTAGACTTATAGAGCATCAAACTGGTTAGGATCGACCCAACAGTTCGGAACTAGAAATGACGCCTCAGATAAAAAAAAGCATGTGCCCAGTGACAAGCGAGGTTTAGTAGAACAATTGTGTATTAGAACCGAGCGCTTAACGTATCTAAAAAAAAACGAATGAAATTAATCAAAACTATTATCTCACAGAGTCAATATCTTACCGAAAAAATGAATGCCGATTAATACACAAATTTAGTTTTGTATTTCAGAAAAATCGACATATCGGCACCAATTTGGAAACGAAAATAATTTTGAATTTCATTTGGATTATCAAAAGATAGTTTCACTTTAAAAATAAATTATTTGTTAACAGCAAAGCGAAAATGAATCACATTTTATCGATTAAACTTGAAATTTGGAAGCTGGAAACATATGATGTTTTGTCGAGCTGAGCAAACGGAATGAATACTGCTGTTCATTCAAAATGGGAATAGTCATTTTAAAAGTAGATCGCCTACTAAAGCCACTTTTTTTTTTAATATTAATAGAATACTTTCAAATGTAAACTAATTGAGTGCCAACCATGCACTTACGAAGATGATTGACGAAAGCGCCAGAGCTCAAAAAGTGCTATTTGAATTTGTATTTTCCAGCTCCACACCTTTGAAAATCCTCTGCAACTGCAATTTTATTGCAATTGGTATAATTGAAACACTTTCATGGCATGGACTCTAATGATGTGATGTGATGTGATGTGATTAAGTTATTGGACACTTAAATAGTCGGGCAGCAGTCGCTACATGCCAGTTCATTGATGCCCATGATGGGCATCCATGGTGGAAAAGCATGAAAATTTTTTGTTTTGGTTACTAATTTCACATCTCCGCTACCCTTCCTGATATTTGTTGCCGTCGTCCGTTTGTTCGTTGTTGTTATTGCAATTGTTATTGTTACTGTTTTTGTTTTGGTATGCACTTTAAAAGCTTCATCAGAGATAGCTTGGTTCATTGGCATCAAGCAAAGATGTGGGTGCTTCGAGTGTTATCGAAGATGGTACCTAAAGATGCCATGCCTGTACTTCATTAGTCCGGAAGTATTATATATGCTGAATGTTTAGCATTGACTCTGTCAAGTGGAGCGTTGAGTTAATACATTTGTTAGGGTAATTTCAATTTAATTTGATTGATCCATAGTAGGTTACATAATATGTGTTATTTAACATTTTTATTGAAAACATTATCATACGTTTCTCAATTACAAATTTCTTGCCTTGCACATGTTCAACTTCTTCAAATTCTTTTTTTTTTTTCATCAATAACTAATCCGGGTAAAACATAATTGTTAAAGTTACATTTGAACAAATTTTCAATATTAAACTATTGCTTTGCCTGGTTATCAATATTTTCTCTGCTGCCAAATAGGAAGTTGTACCAATAATTATATTATTGAAATAGTTAAGTACTTTGAATTTTATATTTTTCTCACATCTACTTTTCTGCTCCTCCATTATGTCATTTCCTATACCCTAGGCGCAATTTCAATTGCAGCTACGACATGATAAGCGCAGACCCGAAATCTTAACCACAGCAGACGGCGACTGTTATGCAATAGAAAACAACAATAACAATAGTTACCAAAAAAATAAAAAAAAAAAAAAATTGTTGCAATACAGTTTAAAATAATGTTTGTACATATGTATGGGTGTGGGCGTCAATGTGTGGGAAATTTCGTCAACTATAAATAAATTACTATAACTCTTAAGGTCGTCTAATTTGTGCAGAAATAGAAAACATGCTAGTATATAACATAGATTCATTCATATTCATATACATGACGAACGGACAGACAAACTGAAAATACACGGGGTCTTGGGTCTTAGGAAAACACATTTAATGCTCATCGACGGGGGAAAATGCCGTTAGCGTAAACATGATGAGTGAGTTTTGCTGCTTCTCCTTCTGTGCGCTCATCATCGCTATACAATTTCAACACAGTCAATACGTGCAGCTCCTTCAAACATCGATTGTCACTTGGAAGGTCGTTTGGCTGCCGTTGGACAAGTTATTTTGTTCGGGTATAAATCCAAGAATGCTTTAAATTGCAGAGACCGATTAACCAACTTGCACTCTGCCTTGCCAAATTGCTGTGACTACCATCTGGCGTTAGTAATCGTTTCTGTAATGAGGGTGTTGCTCGAAAACCCAAATTACGAAATTAACTTGTACTTTAGATACTTAATTATATTCGTATTACTTAGTAAGTTAATATGGAATGTTAAAGAAACCTTGTTATGACATTGTACAGTCTTATTGATTATATATTTACCGCCATGTGCAGATTATTCTATTGAAACATTTATCGTTTTAACATGATAATTTTCCTTTTCCATTTCTCACTTATCCAATGATGTCTCTATTACACGGAATTTATTTTATTCATATTTAAAATGTATGTATTTTGTGCGGTCTGCCACGCCCCCTTATGTCTGTTACACACAATTCGACTTTGCACAAAAATAATAGGCCCTTTTGTGTTTTTTCCACACAGGGTCTAAAAATAATTTGTACAAATCTTTGGTGTGCTTCTTTATGCACTATTGAATGCACATAGAACATGCATGAATGTATAATACATACATACATAGTATGTATGCAATTTATTTACAAAAAGAATAGTTTAAATTTATTTATTAAGAATTACGAATTTTAATGGGTTACCTGTTTTTCATTTTAAATTTTTTGTGGAGTATTTTTTACTAAAAAATTCGACCATGTCGCCTACAGTTATAATCGTTTCTTACTGCTTTGCTTGCAAATGTTTAAGTTAATCTTCAAATTCTTTTATATGTGTAAGTTGATTTTAGGACTTTAAAGAACTGCTTAAAAAAATATTTTGTATGCGGGTATATTTCGAACGTTGGATGTGACACATTGTTTAAATCAACAATAACATTATCATTATACATTATCGTTAAAACTAAAATAGTATATAGACGTGAACTACTAAAAACTGAATACAGAAATCTTATATCTGTATTCAAAATGTATGTCGCACTTTGAATAAACTTAATAGACCCCTTATCCTTTTACGTACAGGCCTGAAAAAATAAATAAAAATATGCAAAAGTAGGACCGGCCAGGGGAGGATTGGGGAAAAGAACACAAGGAAAAGCGAATGGTGAATGCCAGCATGATCCTTGTTCCGGCTCTCTTCAATCCGATGATGCCACCAAGAATGCCTTCTAAAATTACATCAAAATAAATATCTAGAATTTGAATTATCAAATCGTTTGAATTTTGCGAGAGACAATAAATACAACTTTGAATTATAAAGTGTTGACCAAATATATATTCCATTCATATTTATTTACGTACTATATTTACTGTTTGTATTCCATAAAGTTAAGAGACAAAATTTTACTACATAGTAATTAGTAATTTTACTACATAGTGTTAGCTTCGAATTAGTGAGAGGTTTGAATTATCGAAAGTTTGAATTATCGAGAGTCGACTGTTCCTTAGTATATGGCTTACGCCTACCACATGCTCATTATGTGGGTCCTTGTTGCGTTGTGCTAATTTTGCAACTGAATGCAAAATATCGGGTCTTGTCGAAAATGGAACCCACATCAGTTCGCCAATAACTGACTGATAAGACTCTGCATTGACACGACGACACCCATCGTTGTCACACGCAACCTGTTGTCTGTTGTCAACCTGTATTAGTGATAGCCTGTCGTTGTCCTTCTGCATATACAAACAGGGCTCTGACTTACAGGGAGTAAAGCCGAGCTCACGCAGACCACCATCCAGTTTGGTATTCAATTCCCTTCGTGATTGTTTCAAACCATATATTACCTTTTTCAGCAATACTACCATGTTTGAATCGTCCTCAGCATACCCTGGTGGTTGTTTCATATATACCGTATCTGCCAGATCACTGTTGAGGTATGCTGTGCACACGTCCATGTGGTGCAAGTGTAACTTCAGTTCCGCAGCTAGTGCCAATACTTATCGATACGATACTTTCCAGCATGTTTTATTCTTGATTGAAGAGTCATACACCTTCGTCATTGCCTCACGCCACTGTGAGGCCTTAGAGCGACCAATTGCCTCCTCGTAGGATGTAGGAATTGGGATACTCTGAGCGACTGCAGATCCAAGTAGGTTATATTGCTTCTTTGGGTGTCCGTCATCTGCTCTCTGATAGTCCTCGCCGGTACTGTCATTGTTCAAGCCGACGTTGACATCGTCGTTTGAGCCAGTGTCATTGTTTATGCCGACGTTGACATCGTCGTTTGAGTCAGTGTCATGTTCTGACTCATCACCAGATCCTTGTACAACCATTGGTACGTTGTGCGTAGCTACATCATTTAGTTTGCCCATGTCTCGGTCATCGAACAAGACATCTCTCTTCTCAAGGACCTGTCCTGTTCCTGGGTCGTACAGCCGATATCCTTTCGATACTCGAGAGTATCCAACCGTTCTGAATTCCTTGCCCTTGGCTTGGAATTTGCTCCTTTTGCCACCCTTGTCTAATGCCACTGCGAGAGAACCAAAATCTTTAATATGTGAAATAGATGGGATTTTACAGTTCCACGCTTCCATTGAACAATGCGCTCGTTGGGGATCGATTCCGCAAGTATACCGATGTACACACTGCCTCTGCCCAAAATGATTCCGGTAGTCCAGACTACACCAGCAAGCACCTAGACATCTCAACCAACGTGCGATTGGGACGCTCCGCCACTCCGTTCTGCTAGGGAGTGTATGGCACAGTTAGTTGACGTTCGATCCCATGAGCCTTGATATAATCATAGAATGCCTTGTTCACGTATTCAAGACCATTTAATGCGCTTGCCTGTCGCTCAGCCAAATGCCATTCAAGAAATAGACAAAGATGCGCCGAGACTTGTCGTCGATAAATGTGATCGATCGAGATTTGAATGGCCCACACACATTGGTGTGTACCAACTCCAGCAGCTCGCTTGCCCTGTTCTCTGCCGCTTTGGGGAATTGTTGCACATGTATTTCGCTCAGCATACATGTCTTACGGGCTTCGTCCGTAGTAAAGTCTATATTTCCCATGCCTCGTACCATTTCCCTTTTGGCCAAATCACCCAAGCTTCGGTAATTTAAGTGCCCATAGCGCCTGTGCCATAGCTCTCCAGTGTGGTGCTGTTGGGTAAGGTTAGTTTTAGTTATACCCATACAGCACGTGGATATTAATTTTAACGATGTTAAATGTAAAGCACGTCTGTATTCTTCGATTGTTCTTGTTAAATAGTGTTATATATATATTGTTATATATATTGTTATATATGCAGCGCTGCCTGTTAGCCGTCGGCAGAGCGGCTGTGCTTATGCATGTGATTGAATGAGCGGAGCATGCTCATACTATGTACGTACGAGATAACGGCGTGGGAGCGCCGGTACATTGTATGTGCAAGCAGCTGGCGTGATAACGCCGTTGTATTCTTCGTACATAATTGAGTGTTTTAATACAGTGGACACTCGAAATAAGGGCACACTATACCAGAACTGTGCACTGCTGCATAACACCCACTTTTCTTGCCTTCAAAGGTGTACAGGTTTCTGGATCTCTTTACTACCAACTTACATTCACCGTTGTGGATGATTTTCGCCTCGTTTCGATAAAAACGTGCGATGTTTCCTTTAGTCACAGTGTGACTTACCGAGAAGAACTTTCCTTTCATGGATGGAACGTACAGCACATCGCTCATAAAGACTGTACAGTGGTCAGTTTGCAATTTAACTTCACCGATTCCTTCGGCCTGCAAAAAACCTTCGCGTGACAGTCCAATCTTCTCACTATGCTTCTCCAGCTTTGTAAACATTTCCTTTTGGCAGCACATATGCCTCGTAGCCCCACTATCCAAGCACCATGTCGATCTGTCGAATCTCCCAGTGTTCAGAACACGCAAAAAATTGGTTTACGATTGTTTCTCCTTTGTTCTCCCGCCGCTTTTGTTTCCATTCTGCTCTTGCGCTCCTTCGCTACGACACTCAGCTTTGACATACCCGCGCTTGCCGCAATTGTAGCAGATAATGTTCTTGTTGCTTTTTATTGCGCCTCTTTTTTTTCTACTAACTTTAAATGCTTGCGCACTCTCACTGTCCCCTTCTCCCGCTATTTTTCGTTCTCCCAATCAAGCAAGATTTTGATTCGTGGAGTTTCAAAATCCGGCAAAGCGCTCGCGCCTCTATGGCGACAACGAAGTTCTCGAAACTTCTAGGAAGACTTGACAACAAAATAATGGATCGTAACTCATTATTTATGTCAATACCCACAGTAGCAAGTTGATCCACAATCTCACAGAATGCGTTCAAATTGCTGCAAACGTTTTGGCCATCTGTCTGTTTTAAACGTCTTGTGAAAAAACAATATTCGTTTACACGTCTTTATTCAGTTCGTAACAGAATTTCACAACAATGCACGCACACACATTCGCATAGCCGTTACCTATTATTCAATTAATTCCGTCGCAATTACGATGCGCGTCTTCCTCTGTCTCTATCGCGCTACCTTGGCCCATAACCTATTGGAGAAGGAATAGGTAGACACGCACTGTTGCAAAAAAAGACTTCAGCGTAAAGAAAAATACGATCAGTGTTTATTCATTTACTTCACATTAGAGAAAAACCTCATAAGCTTATACATACATGACCAGACCCGGGTGTCGGGGGGACGGTTTTAAAATATGTGTCCGACGGAGGGTTAAGAGTGTGATGATACATTTTGCACCAATTACCGTGCCATCAGTCTTCTTCGCGTTGCATTCAAGGTCCTCACAAACGTATTATGCGAAAAGCTAAAACTGTATTCTGAAGCGCTGATTGGACCTTACCAGTGCGGTTCCTGCCCATTGACAGATTTTCGCACTACGTCGATTCCTGAAGAAATCTTTTGAACGCCAAATTGATACATATCATCTCCTTGTCGATTACAAAGTCGCCTTTGATAACCCCCGGCGATATCGCCTGACCTTGGTATTCGTGTAAAGCTAGTTCGGGTTTGTGGAATGACATTGAGCAATACAAGCAGATCTGTCAAGTTAGGAAAGGATCATTCCAAAACCTTCAATACCAGACAAGGTGACTCGCTGTCCTGCATGCTCTTCAACCTACTCAAGGTGAGTATATCAAGAAGGCTGGTGTTCATCGAACTGGCACAAACAGATGTGTTTAGACATCATTTCAGTTTATGGTGTGCCGAGCAGGTCGTAATAACTTTGAGTTAAGTAATTTAGATGTCTTGGCGCAGTGGTAACCTCGGCAAATGGTGACAGCCTGAAGAAAATTACAGGTGCTACTTTGGGCTAAGCAGGCAAATGAATTGCAGATCTATTTCTCGACAAGCAAATATAACGCTCTACAAGAGATCATCCATTCAGACTGGAAGCATTGATCCTATCTGCGCGGGCGGTATCTATCGTATTAAATCGCCCGACAGTAGGGACCTTGTGTTCAGAAGAGAATAATATTTTCTGTGCATTATAGTATTTTTTGGACCTTTTAGTATTTCCGGTGTACCATCGTTTTTCGGTGCTGTATGGTACTATCGATAATCGATTTCTAAAATTAATTTCGATAATCGACAACGTTAATCGTTAAAGAGAAATCGATATCGAGAATCGATAAGAACTCAGGCGGGTTACGTTATTTTGGTTATATATGCCAAAGCAGAATGTTGTAGCTTCAAAATCGCACCTTGTTAGCTGATTTTACACTTTAGGGTATCCACCAGTGAGGGATTGTGGTTAGGTATTCAAAATTCGATTATGGGAGTAGGTGTATAAAGAAATTTTAAACATATGTGCCAAAGCACTTCTTTATACCTACAAATAAATATAAATACTGAAGCGCTTATAGTTTCCGATATCGAGGTGTTCATGCAGACAGACAGACAGACGGATAGGTGGCCAGACAAACGGACAAGGATCAATCGATTCGTTTTCTCATCCTGATCAAGAATATAAATATAATGGGGCCGATCATGTCTTATTTTGCCTGTTATACACAAATCGATTTTGCACAAAGTTTATAGACCCTTTTATGTTTAATAAACACAGAGACTAATTAAATAACTAAAAAAACATTACAATAAGCAACGTGATTTACGGAAGCTAAAGCGCAACAAAGGCGTCGTTGCAAGTGCCGTGGTTGTCAAATTGGCTGTTGTTGTTACTGCTGGTGCTGCCGGACGAGTTAATATTGTAGGTTCCACAGCAATGAAGATGCTGAAAAAGAAAGTTGTGCAGCATCAGCTGCAGAAGCAGCACCAGGCCAAACAGTCGAAGTCGCAGAGCTGCCTGAAGTCAAATCAAGTTGCCATGCTGCTACTCGTGCATATAATGTCACTTGTGTTTGTTTTATAACCAAAATTACAACAACTTTCCACAGTTAAAGTAACAAGCTACAAAATTAAACACTCGCTCAGCGCAGTTTTTAACCAGTACATCGGCAATATACTGAAAGTGTCAACTAAATAAAAAAATAAAAAAATTAAATTTTTGCACAATATAAGCTGAAATATAATATTTGTTATTGGTATCACAGAAGCCCTAAGCAGCAGACAAAGTCTGTGATATACCCAACATATGTGTTTTGACAAAGTAAATAATCATGAACCTTTACTTTTAAGATCAATAATAAAATACATAGGAAAATCAGACACGAGGGTGGTCCGATAAGTACTTAGCCTCCAAAAGAAAAACGAAAATTTTGGAAAAGTGGCGATTTCTCAACATAATCTCCTTGACCCAGCGATGCTCCAACTTCTTTAACCCGTCTGAAAAATACGTTTTCTCGAAGTCTGCAAAATAGGCCTCTGTGTCGGCGACGACCTCCTCATTCGACGCAGATTTCTGTCCAGCGAGTGACTTTTTCAAGTTTGGAAACAAAAAGAAGTCACACGGGGTCAAATCAGGAGAATATGGTGGATGGGGTAGCAGTTCGTAGCCCAATTCAACCAATTTGCCCGTGGCGAGGGCGGAAGTGTGAGCCTGTGCGTTGTCATGATGGAAGAGCACTTCTCCAGGTAGTCGATGTAGATCACACCGTATAGTAACAGTTAATAAATAAATATTAATGGAATATGTATTTGGTCAACACTTTATTGTTGGAAGTTGTATTTATTTTCTTTCACAAAATTCGAACCATTTGATAATTCAAACTCTCGATAATTCGAAGCATTTTTAAGGTCCTCTGGAGCATCGAATTATTGGAAGTCGACTGTATGTATAAATGCTATTTCCAAACATGAATATTAATCATATATATTAAAAATAATCAACAGTAGGGACTGGTCCGACAGTAGGAACCCTGTGTTTATTTTTTTGGTGAAGTATAGTGTAGAACAGAATTGAGTTTTGGGGCAGTACAGTATTTTTGGAGCAGAATAGTATTTCCGTTGTGATGTGGATTCTAGGAGCGGTATATGTTCGGTACTGTATAGTGTCATCAATTATCGATTTTGATAATATATATGGATAATCAATATAATTAATTGGTAATTGATATCGGTAGTCAATATAAAAGTAGATGTGTAATGAAAGCACAACGTTCTAGCTTCAAAAGCCAACTTTAAGCTTCAGGGTATACACCAGTGAGGGATTGGGTATAGGTATCCAAACTTTGAATTAAGAGCCGGTGTATAATGAAATTCAATACATATGTGCCAAAGCACAACGTTCTAGCTGTAAAACAGAGCATGGAGGGTGTGGGGGTGTGGAGCCAGGTATCCAAAATGTGAAAAAGACAATAGATGTAATATGTGAATGTGCATATATATATATGCCAAAGCAGAAATTTCTATCTTAAACATTTCACCTGATATTCCTATTATTAGTTTTTCACCCGTTATGTCGATTTGAAATGATGGGCTCCCAAATATTTCAAGAGTGGGGGAGGTATCCAAAATTTGAAACAAATTTGATCTGCCTGCAAACAAAACCAGCGTTCGTGCCAAATATGAATATTGTAGCTCTTATTGTTTCCGAAATCTAGGCGTTCATACAGATGGACGAACAGACAGACGGACTGACGGACATGGCTCAATCGACTCGGCTTCTCTTCTTGATCAAGAATATATATACTTTAAGGGGTCTGCCACGCCTCCTTCTGCCTGTTACATACAAATTGACTTTGTACAAAGTTAATAGACCCTTTTGTATTTTTAAAATACAAACTCGAAACAGGCAAACTTTAACTGGCTGTTGTTTTTCCCATAAATCCATTAATACAATCTCATCTACTATTAGTACTACCGAATGTAATCGGCTTCCATAATTTTTCCAATAGGTTACAAATGTCGCAGCTGTTGCACTATGGTTGACAAGCTCCAAGCCTATTTCAAGTTTCAGAGTTTATCTTCTCACTTCTATGGATTTGTTAATCTTTTTTTACGATGCGGTATTTATATGCAAACATAGCAGCAATATTTGTCAGTGAGGCAGAGCCGGTGCCACTACCCACCGTTTTATAATGAAGAAGATGCACATTTAGCATGACTTTCGGTAAAGGTGAAATTTCCGGGTAGGCTGAATTTATAAATGAAACGAATAGCAACAATGCAGAAGATTGAAAAAAAAAATCCAAACAGTAGGGTCGGTATCCTACTAAGCCACGAGAGAATTTTTTGGAGCGCAAAGTTCTAATCTTATATCCTGCACTAGTACTCCAATATCAATAATTGATCAAATTGGAGAATTATAGATTCCAAAATCTATGCGTTTGTAGAGGATGAAAGACGGAAATGTTGACAAATAGTTGGATTTTGAATATATCGAATGGTCTAGAATATATATGGTTTATGGAGTCTGCCTAGTCTCTGCCTGGAACCCGTTTGTGTTTTAAGAAAAAGTACATATTGAAAACTATTTTTATCAATAAATTTGTTTAAATTAGATTGACCTATACTTATCCCACACACAAAAGTACAATAGTTGACTTAAACAAACTACTCTAATATGCGGTCTAAATTGATAATACTAATAATAATTAATACGACATCTGATTGAAACCGAAAAAGAAGGATTATTTTAAGAAGACAAAGAGAGAGAGAGAGAGAGAAAAAGAGAGAGAGCGAGAGAGGATGTGGGGGACGGATATAAAAAGAAAGCCAGTCTATAC
>JBANCZ010002623.1:0-15083 GCA_037040025.1 Sphaerogastrella javana
AACCAACATACACCCAAACATTGAGTGTAAAAGCTCAATTGCAACATTTAGTTGGAATTGTTGTTGGTCTTTCTTTTTTTTTCGTACGTTTTCACATTTTGGCAAGTTTGCTTTCATTTGAATTGAGTTTTCATTAGCATTTGTTGCGGGTTTGCTTCGGTTTGGTTTGATTGTTTTGTTGCCTTTGGCCAATTTACACAATTTTAGACACACAACAAAAACAAAAAAGTTAATAACTTGGCACCACAATTTGCCAGTGGTGCTCAAATGCGGATCAAGTGCTTTACTTTAAACAGCATGCGGAAGACATTTCTTAACAGGTCATATGCAAATTATATGGCCAACGGCTAGAAACACGTTTGCAACGCCCTCAATATTATTATGAGAACAACTATCAACTAAACTAAATTATTGTACTAATCTAAAACAGAAGGCTAGAGCATATTTTTTGGTTTTTCTCTCTTTTGGCAATAAACTGGTTACATTCAAAATATACGAATTAGAATTTTATATGTATCTAAGTATACAATTTTGTATATATATATGTCAATCGATTGCTCATCTAATTTATAACCAGATATAACAGATTACACAATGGGGGGTGCTGTAGATAATTTGTAGCCGAATACCTTAGAATATAGATTAAAGATTTGTGACTTTTGTTTTTAAGATTCGTTTTTAAATAAGCATTAACAAATCTGTAGCGCGACTAAAGGTCAGTGAGCCGCAGTCTAATGAAATGTTAGGTGTATAATGAAAATTCAAATTCAATTCGAATATTGCCTAATATTTATAGCATTCTAATTATGCTTAAAATATATGTTATATTTCGCGTTAAGCTGACGACTGTCGGTTGCTTTAGACTGTTCTATACACTTTAAAACATGACAAAGATTAAACGATCCTCTTTCTCTAAGCACAATTTGGAATTTTTAGGCTAAAACCGGCATCTACAAATGGAATTTCATGTACAATTTATTGTTATAAAGTCTAATAAAATAATTCTTAACGCTCTTTTCAGTTTTGTTAACAACAAAAGCTATTAATTAACAAGCCTTTCCATGATTTCATGCTAAGAATGCAAAAGTTGCTTTATCCAAAACAAAAACAAAAAAAAGATACAACAAATCATTTGTTTTCGTACATAATTGTGAAAAAATGTGTCATAATCCATAATTAACGGCAACACCAAACGAAATTACATAAAACAACAACAGCAGAAGAGCTAGCTGGGGAAAAGCGCCCCCAAACTCACATATAAGAGTTTTCTTTAAAACGAAAAAAAAAAAATAATGAAAAATGAAAGTTTGGAAGGCGCAACGAACCGAAGCGTATATACTCTATATGTACATCTATGGTTTAGTCTACATAGAGCAACTAGCAAAAGTATCTAATAGATAGATTTGTATTTGTATCTATAAACAAAATATGTAAGCACAATATGTAAATTAAACCAGTTTAGTGAACTGGTTTCAAGAACCGCCAACTGTTTGAAATCTATCCAACACGGACCACTTCTACATCAAGTGAAAGCCAAATGCAACCAATGTCAAAAAATGGCTAAAACGACAACAGAATTTTTATGTGTATATGTGTGTGTGTGTGTGTGTTTTATTTGATCACCTATCATTAAGGTATTCTTCCGTTAAATGTGCAAATATTTATGCAAAGCTCCAAAAACGCGAAAGATCCAATTAGTCGCGACGCGCTCATAAAGAATATGACGATATGTATGCATACTATTATTATTATGAGAGGGTATTATTTCTCATACTCTACATGTATTTCATGCACCGCTAAACAAGCAAACTTTGCGTTACTTTAACAACAATAATAACAACAACAACAACAACCACAGCTGAAACAGTAACAACAATTGAAAACTGGGCTAACAACAATTGCATGAGCAAATGATGGTTCATGCGACTCCCAAGAGCCGCTGAGGTGTGTGAATATTTTTCAGTCATTACACGCACTTTTGGCAATAACAAATAAAAAAAAAACATAAAACAAAAACACATGACGCCGTTGCCCAAATAAAGTCAAAAAGTGTCAACACATGATACAATTTTTGCTGCTTCTTAACCGCTGCTGTTTGCTTTTTACTTATATACCCTGTAAGCATTTCAAATTAAGTTTCTTGACTTGAAAAAAAAGCAACATAGAGCGCAGACTTCAGGCATTTTTTTTTTGGGAATTTTGATTAAATATATATTCATCTGAGTAGATTGAAAAAAATGTTTATAAATCTTACAATATGTACCCTAAATAATCATTAAATGATATTCGAGATAGGGCATATTGTAGTCGAAGAGTTTTTATTGTTTTAGCTCCTATGTCTTCTTAAAGCTATTATTTTGTTTGGTGCATGTGTTAAATTGCGAATTATTGAAAATTGCAGAGCATTTCGCTTAGCTGAATACACATAGAGAGAGTGAGTGAGAGAGTGAAAGGATTATTAGCAAGAGTAAAACAAAGTAGGGTATATGAGCAAAGGAAAGAGACTGTGTGATAAACAGAGAGAGAGAGGAAGAGAGATGCAGTGTTCATACAAACAAGAGACAGTCGCACAATGTAATGTTAAACCAAACAAAATGCCACATTTGGCAAGATATTCAGTCGTCCATTGTTGTGATTGTTGTATGTACTAGTAGCAGTATTACACTTAGTTAATGCTGTTGTTGCATTTGTGGTTTTAGTTGTTAACTGAGCCTACAGCGGCTTGCTTTCATATTGCAATGGCTCGTGCGTAATTGTCAGCGTCTCAGATATTCATACTTAAGTATAGGTGAGTGGAAAAATCTAGCCTCCTCGGAATGAAGAGACGAGTAGACAAGTTGCCGGCTTCATGTGACATAATAGTCTATTGTTGAGGCTTTGTTGTAGTTGTGTGTGGGGTTGCTTTACTTAGAAGTGTTTTCTTTTTATATATTTAATATACAACAGTAATTAAACAAAATACAATATTTTTTCTACACATATTCACATATATCAACCATATTTATTGAGGGAAAGTTTTCGAGTTTTATTTTTGTTTTTGCAAAGACACGAATCGGTTCAGTTGCAAAAGTAGCAGGCTGGTCAAGTGGATGGTCACCCCGTACTGCACTTGAGCCATAATTATGGATGTGACAGGTTTACTGAACGTTAACCAAATGACAGTAGCCGCTAGCCGGTAGTAACTACCATACAAATTTGTGTGTTTTTGTGTGTTTGCACAAAAGACATAATTGAAATTGTTCAGTTTGTTGCAATAATCACATAATTCACTGATGCGATTCAATATGCCCAGCTGCTTATTACGTTAACTACAATATCTGATTAATATGTTTATTCAATTAACACAAAATTCACAAGTGTATTAGCCTAGCGGTGCATTCCACTTGAATTTCAGTATACTGACTTGAAATTATCAGGTAGTACTAACTAAATAACATTATTTTTAATTTGACACCAAACTTGTATAATAATAAACTAGTTTCGTATTTATGTTCTGTATAAAGTAAACAAGTTTAGCTCATGTAATGAGTGGAAATGGTTAAAAAAATTCATATCATAATTTATATAAATAAACATACATTTTTTAAAAGCATAATACACATATAATTATTACTAAATTCACTAGAAAAGTTTGAAAAGAAAAGTTCATTATACAATTATATGTTTAGCAAAAAGACATTATTAAAAAACTCCAACATTTTAATAGAAAATCCAAATCTTTTTAACGACATAGGAGCACATATTCCGTTTTAATGAAATACCATGATATTGCCCTGACATTGAGCAAATAATTTCCAACTGCAACACTTGAAATTGTTATTAATTTGTGCATAACTAAACATAGTCTATGGTTAACTGTCTTTGTGTGGCAAAAGAGCGCTTAATTGAATTGAACAAAGACAAAAAAAACTAGACTTGATTATTTGCGTAATACGAAATTAGTGATATACATTTATCATTTGCGTAATTATTGAACTGTTGGTTGCACAAACTAATTGATAGTGATTGTTGTCAAGGTTGATTTAAGACTTAAAGAGTTCGCAAAACTATCGATAGATAGTAAGTAGCTCGATGTCTGCCTGTTGGTTTTCCAACTGATTAAATTATGTAAAACGTTTTACGCCATGGCTCTAACCCTAAGGGTACAATACGTTAACGGTGCTAGATTATTAGTGAACTCATCTCAGGTTTGACTTTTTTCCTTTGGGCTTTATCAACTAACTAACACACAGCTGTAAATCATTTACATAAACTTAAGGCACAATTAAGATAAACTCTCAACTGAAACAAAATTTATCATTGCATTGAAGGTCAATGCTGTATTATGTTAATAATAACACACGAGAGACTGATATATTGCACAATATTAGGCAACTTTTATTAAACAAAACAGAAAATAAACAACTTATACAATACATATTGATTCTTAATCGAATAATAGATAATACTGTGTATTTGGTAGTTAAATCAAGGCGCCAACAAGATTCTCAACACCTAAAAAAAGCGATACAGGCACAGACTTCGCCACTCCGCTTAAGAGTATCAGTAATTAATTAATTCGTTTTTTCTTTGGACCTTTCTCAGTTGCTTTATTTGCCTTTTGGCATAAGCCCAAACCGCAATCTAGAGCCAATGATCTCGAGCAAACAATTAAACGCTCGCCAAGCTCGTTACCTTCCAAAATTTAATGCTAGCGGTGCTCCACGGCGGCGGCGGCGTAGGCGACTGTCAGCCACATGCCAAGTTAAGAAATGCCAAAAAAAAAGTGGCTTAAAGTCGCGTTTAATTTATTTTAGCAGCTCCTTTTAAATGCAGCTGTGATTAATTAAAATGCTTGCGCATATTTTATTGAAGTTTTCGTTCGCATTTTCCAAATTGTCAACGTTTTTAACGCTTGGGATTTTTCAACGTTTCCCCCCTCACAATTCCTTTATTTCACTCTATCGCTCAGTGCTTGAGTTTGTTATTATTTTTGCTGTTTTTGTTTTCATTCTCGTCATTGTCAATTGCATATTTTTTTTTGCTTCACCTAAAGTGCACAGGGTCAATTTGTTGTTGTAGCCGGTCGGTCGATTGGTCAGTTAGTGCTTTTTGCCCAAACTCCAAACCTTGACCAGCTTCTTGCAATTAAAACAAAAAAGAGTGGAAGTAAAGCGGTTCCCCAACTTGTAATTTACCGCACGCACTTTTCTTGAGCTATGAGTAAATGAGTGTATTCGTTAAGAAATCAGCATTCATAATTCATAATTAAATGCATCCATGGCACATACTATACAGTAAAAACTACGAATTTTAGTTAACCATTACGTTAATTATTTCCTGTCGCAGCCTTCACTAATTTCATTTAAATGAAAGGGAAGCCAAGCGCCCTCAAGATCCAAGATCCAAGATTCAAGATCCAATGTCATTATGATTAAACTATTGTAAGTGCAGCATTTTTCAACTATTTGGACAAAGCTGAGGAAATTATTCAAAACAGTCTAATAAATTGTAAGAGTAGGAGCTCAATTTTGCAATTATAAAACAACCAAGAGGGATTTTGGTTTAAGATCTTTGCCAAGATCGAAAAATCAAGATTTTAAATAAAACTCATAGTTACTCAGAAACAGACAACCACGCCTCAGTGAGGCTTAACCACCTTATTGACCTAAATATGGATTAATCCCTTAAATCACTTTATCTTCAATGCTTTATCAATATATTTTCTTTCCTACATAAATTTACTTGCTTATTGTGCATTATATCTTTAGATTTCGATATTGAAATTTATTTAAATTTGAAAATTTGAACTTCCTTAATTTAAATTTAAATTATAAAACTTAAGACAAATAAAAAAATATATAAGGAAATTCAACTGCAATTGAGGGCTACAAAAAATATCTTTGTTTGCAGATGCTTCCAAAATAAAATAATAATTAATATTTATTACTTTTCATTTCCGCCTCTATTAATTTATTAAGTATACAAATAAAAATTGCTCTAATTTGGGAATTATGAACACAAAGCAAAAAACTAACATAGTTATACCTGACGCCCCATTTTTAATCTTTCACTTTTTCTTCACTCTGTTAAACTTACAAACAACAAATATTTGAGTTTTTTTTTTTTTGTTTTTGGATTTTAGTTGGCACGTTTTGATTAACAAATTTCGTGCCACAGATTAAGACATTTGCAATGGCCCGTAAAAGGTATTATTAGTTATGGATTTCAATAGCTGCTCACAGCCCAGCCCCCAAACCAAAACAAACCGAAAAAAAGAGGAAAACGTGACTGTGACGAACTAATTAACTGAGTTTTTTTTGGTTACATATTAGCGAATGCAACTGAGAGAAACAAAACAAAGTAATGACTGCTAATTCTCGATTAATTCTAGACAACTTTTGGTGGGTATTAATTGCCATTTACCAAAACACAAAAACGACCTCGTCTCTGAGAGGTTCATGCAGCAAAACAATGAGACAGTTAGTCAGTCTTAATATTAACCTCAGCCTCAGAATAAAGTGACCCCAACGATTTCCGCCATCGATTAATTCACGTACCTATAAACAGCAAACTGGCCACAAATCATAAGACGACAGCGCAACAGCAAAATTCTATGCATTTATATATTAGTTAGTATAAACTACTAAAGTACGGACAGGCAGCCGCGTAATTTTTGAAAATCTGTGTGCCACATTTAGTATGAGTAGCAGCAACCACAGTCGAGGCAGCTGGTCGACCTTCAGGCTCAGACTCATTCGCACAGTAAAATCTAAAAATCTAGACGATCTTTTGAAAATCGATCAAATCGATTTGTATTTTTGTTTCTTCTATTTTGTGGCGGCTCCGATCGATTGGAGTCGCCATAAAACAACAGTTTTTTATTTGATTTCATTTCTGTTTTTTTTTTTTCAGTTTTTCTGGCTTTGTCTAATTTATGCAATATTTATACTCTCTGCATCCGTGAAGTATGCTTGAATAGAGTTTACTAAATTTATATAATTCGTCTCATATAGATTTTCCGATGTAGCACAACTGTCTTAGACGTTCCATTGTTCCTTAAAAAAAGAACGGAATACAGAATTTAAACTTTTACGCTTAATAGGCTATAATTCTCATTACAATCTTTTGAATAAAATTATGATCGTTGCTTGATTGTATATCTACAGGGTATGCCAAACGTCGAGTACGTTCATCTGATCTGTATAAAATTTTCATTTGCGTTTTGTCTTTGTGTCTCGGCTGTAAGTGAATTAAATTTGAATTTTGTAGATTTGTTTAGCTTGGCTGAGCTTCGATAAAAATCACATTTATGGGCTTTTACTCTTGCATTTGCAACAGCAAGAAGAAAAAAGAGAGGAAATAAATAAATTACATTTAATTTGCGTAATTTTCAATTCAATGGCATTCAAAATGTGCCAGAGACATATTGCTATTGCCTATTTTTTTTTTTTTTTTAACATTTTCGAAAAATTGATTATGTAATTATGCGCTGGCCTCACATTGATCAATAATATATTAACTATTGCCTTTACTTTGCAGCTTGTGCCATGAGCAAACGTAGCGAAGTATAGACATTAAACGGGAATGACGGCACACACATAAATCGTGCCCCAATCCTGTCCCAGTCCCATGGCTCATACGTACCGTGGGCGAGGGTCAGACGTTTAGGTCAGTCATAGTAGCCCCAAAGCATTAATCGCATGCAAAATAACGAATGGGCGACTAATTTTTGCTGCAATTTTAACTGCCACTACTGCAAAACTGTGGCATGAGTCATCATAGTGAAACTGGTCCCAAAAAACAAAAAAAAAAAAAAAGGAAATCGTTTTGCTATAACAATAGGAAAAGATTTATGTAAATATTTACAGTTCTGCACACACTGCAACTGACTCCTGCCCAGTTGGCCATGAAATGCATACGTTACACATACACATAATGAGATACAGCTGCCCCAAAATGAAGACAGATGCAGCATCATGTAAATATTTCCCTTTTTAAGCCGGGAGCAGAAAGTGTAACAAGGGCCCAAAACAGAGTATGTGTACGGCGCAGCGACGCATATCATTTGCATTTCATTAATAGCCCGACAATAACAATCGGAAACTGTGAACAACTTGCAACATATTCCGTACATAAATCACATAAAAAACAGCTAAATGTTGTTTGTAAAATTCTCTAAAAAAATCTATGCAATACAAGGCAGTAAATCAAACTTCTTCGACTTGACAGTTACCCTGTAAAGAGTGAGCAGACGCTGAATCCGTTTATTGAATTATGTTCAACCTTCAAATTTGGTTTAAAGTTTAGACTAATTAATGCATGATTTGCAGGGTATTACAGTCCTGCAAACAGCAGGAGCACTAAAAACCTAATCAAAATGCCAAACAGACATCATGCCGCATGCAACATGCAACAACAAGCAGCAAAAAAAAAAAAGAAAAACAAGGAGAAAAAAAACGTTAACAAATTCTAAAGTTGACAACATTGCAACGGGGCTGCAATTGTAACTTTGATGAACGCAATGTGATTGCCTGCCTGCGTTGCATTAATGGGCGGTTGTTTGGCAGGCAGCGGATGGAGATTGGCGGCGCAATGTTAACAGTTAAAATGTTGGCTTATAATGTTTATAATGGCCAACAGCACCAGTACCAATGACAGTGCCAGTGCCAGTGCCAGGCCTAGAGCAGACTCCACCACTACACACCAAATGGACCACGTTGCGACATTTGCAAACGAAACTAAACGCTACAAATTCAACACAGCAACAAAATAACAAAATAACAAAAAAAATAAAAAAGAAACCCATTCACTTTTCTGGCCAAAAGGAAAACGTAAAAATCACCAAACAATTCAACATTTTTCTATTATGTATTTGCCATTTTGTTTTTCTTCTTTTTTTTAAATTTTTTTTTCTTTCGTTCATTACTTAAATAAATTTGTAATAACAAATGCACTCAACATCAGCATTTGGCTTTCCAAGTGCAGCACCACCTGAGCCGCTTATAAATATATTAGACGGATGTTGACCGCAGTGCCACAAGACACCTGCTCTGCCCGCCAACTGCCTGCAGCAGTCGATTTTTATATTGTTTTCCATTGATGAATAAAAAAAAACCGACGACGACAACAACAATTGAACTATAAACTGTGAGAATTAATTGACATTGAATTATTGCTTGGAGAAACCTATATATGCCATATATATGCAATTATTATTTGCTCTGTATTTAGTTATGACAATGGACTGTTTTGTATTATAGATCTTTACACTTAATCGGCAAAATGTGAACTATAATCAAAATTTGTTTTTATAAGAATACAAATCCACTAATCATAAGTTATAATTTAATATCGATGCAGTTTATTCTTGTGAATTTATTCTTTATTGAATTTGAATACATAATATAAATTATGTATTAAGAATTTTCAAGCAGCTGCTAACAGAAACTAAATTATACGTTTCATTGTGAAAATTAAACCTTGATATTTACATAATTAACGAATCATTTATTAAACATAAGAGTTGTAGTTCCATTTGAAGCCTCTGCGACAATGTGAAATGTCAGTAAGGTCTATTTATAAAGCGAACTAATTTGCGTAGATTGATTTTTATATGCCTTAAAATATTTTCGTCTACTTAACTTCCTAGATAGTTAAAATTAATTATTAATTTTAATTTAAATGAATATATGGTGAAACAATTTACAAGTTTTTTTTTTTTCAAATAAAAATGATTTATAAGTACGTTTTAAATTAAATTCGTCCAAATAAATTAAAGCACATGCCAGTTCCCATTTGATAACTTTTGCTACAGATGCTCTGTAATCGATCAATGTTAGTTTCTATTGAAAATGTGGAGGCACAGGTCTTATGCAAATGCAGCAAATGATTTATAATTCGAGCTGACCCCCGGAGTCGACATAAAACTAATCAACGTTAGTTCGCCAATTTTTTCGCACTTTACGAGCAGTTAGCTAATATTTCTTCTTTTTTTTCTTGCATCTTAACGAAGTCTATAATTTAGCATAGACTCAAGTCGAGGCGAGTGAGACTCGTGTGCAGCAGACAGGCTGCAATTAGAGTTTAAGAGTTTGGAGAAGCCTAGAGTTGAGCAGCGCAGAGAGTTGTAACTGAAGCAACTGTGTTTGGATTCGTGTAGAGCAGATAATTTGCACCATAAATGGCAGTTGACTGGACAAAATTCGGCGACCGGGAGGAGTATGCAACTATTATTCGGGCAAGTTGTGCATTAGGTTGGAGTAGAGAAGCTGGAAATTGGAGATGGGTGAGCAACTAACCGCAGGCACTTGACGGTGCACACCACGAATGCGATGTGATTGTACCAAAAATTTGCCAGTGATGACAAAATTAAAATTCATTTACGCTCAAGTAAATATTTACGCAATAAATTTGCATTTAATTGCATTTGTGAAGCACCGCGGAACGCGCGCGCGTATTTTGTCCAAAATGCCACAAAACATTGACCAAATTCAAATCAAATCAAATTTTCCCAAAAAAGAAAGGAACAACGAAAAAAAAAAAAGGAAAAACAAGCATGCCACCAAATGCTGCCAATTGCAAAAGGAGTTTGAGTGGCTCAAAAAATACCCAATACACACAGAGACCTGATACCCACCGATTCCTCCTAGTACCGCCCATTATCATTACCGCTGTATCAGTGCGAGAGGCACAAACAATTTTGTCTGACGTATCGAAATCTAATCAAATTATGCGCCAGAAAATGTCGAAAAAGCGTGAAATGTTTTGCCAACGGCTGACTATTAACCCCCCCGAATGGAGGTGGATAAATAGGATCAGCAGCAGCCGTAACTTTTGTGATAGGGATAGTGTCGATGGTGGTTGGCTTCGATGATCCATCTCTGTGTTTATCTGAATACCTGTGGCTGGTATTGCAGCTGGCTTTCATAAAATCGCATGAAAATTATACCAAATAAGAAACAATTCAGCCCAAATTCATTGGCAAATGTTATGCAAAATGTGCGCCAAAGTGTTTGGCAAATATTATCATACAACAACTAGGTAGCTGCAAATGTATTCTGTATCTATCTGTATCTGTATCTGTATCCGTATCTGTATCTATATGCCTGCAGCTATAGCTGCCTGTCTGTCTGTATGTATTTGCTGCATTTAAGCATGCTAAATAAGCGCACATTTTTGCCAAAATACTTGAACGAAAATGAGCTTTGGGTTTATTCCTGGTTTCTGGGTTTTTGATGCTGGCTAAAATGTTTTTCTGCGGTTCGCTTAATGTGCTTTTAGCCATAAAACCCACCGAAAAACTGACACAAGCGCTAAAAATGCCAACAATACCAAACAATGCACAACAGTTTTAGACAACATAGAATGCATCAAACTCACAACTTCATAGATAACTACATTTCATTTTGTCGAGCTCTTCACTGGCCTCAGTTTCTCTCTCCCTCTCCCTCTATCTTTCTCCCTCTATTCCTCTCTCTTATCACTAATGCTGCCTCTGTCGAGTGAGTCGATTATTTGTTTTGTGCGCCTAATTGCATTTTCCGCACATTCATGTGTATGCTGTATCTGTGTATGAGTGTGTAATTGAATTGGCAATGGATGCGTGTGGGTGTTTGCTTTGTGGCCATGTGAAAAGTTCATTTGGCCAACTGTTAAAATCACAAACTTCCTGTCGCACCTCGAAATTAACTCACATTTGTGAGGGGCGCGTTGGAAAACGCACATAAAAACTCGGACAAAATTAATTAATTTGAATACTGAAACAAATATTAAAACCATAAGAACACAGTAAAATGAAAAATATTAGATTTTCGCAGCAATTGACAGCAAAAATTCTAGTCTTTACTGGCTGGCGATTTGGTGCGTTTAAAAACGTTAGGAAAACGCGTGAAAAACGCTAGGAACACGCGTTAGAAATGCGCTGAAACAAATTTTTAACGATAATATTAAAACTACAAATAAATAATTTACTATTATATTGCGTCGTATCTTCGAGTCAATCACTAGATCTATGTGAAATGCAGCTTTCGATGTCAAATTCTATCTTGGCTTTGTAGTAAAATGGTATTGGAATTATATTGTAATTAGGCAGTGGCACAATATAATTCGAATAGACGTCAATAAATCGTACACAATTGAAATGAAAAGTGCAATAACAAGGCACAGACAAAGACCAAGGATTTCGGCTAAAGCTAAAGATGGATCGATGCATCAGCCAAAGTGAACGGAAGTTGCCCGGCAACTTTCCAAATATAATGCACATAAGAGAAATGCATAAGGAAAGAGTAAGAGAGAGAGAGCGAGGGAAAGAGAGAAATATTATGGGGGCAGCTTAATAAGCCGCTGCAATAGCAACAGTAGCAGCAACAGCAGCAGCAGAGATGTGCCATGAATCTAACACGATGCCAGGAAATTAATTTGAAAGCAGCCGGTGCGAATTGATGGTTTGAGACGGAGGAGCCGCGTTGCAAACTGAGCTACCAGAGATGAGCCAAAGCACAAAACACATATACATTTTAGTGCTGCCGCCTGCAGGCAGACAAAGAGACATAGAGCCACTTGCACCATGCTATTAATTAATTCAAAATTGCATTACGCATACGCACAGGTGTATACGCTTTGCTACCAACTAAGCTGTGAGTGTGAGCTGCAAGCCAAAACTGTGTTGAACTGAACTGAACTGAACTAGCAACAATTGTGGCACACACGCAGCAGCACAAGCACAAGCACAGCTGCAACACTCTGGACAGAGCCAAAAGAGTCGTAAAATAAAAAACACTTTGCCAATAAAGAAACCAACAATGACTGCAACTAATATAGCAACAACAGCAACTGCAACAACAACAACAACAACAACAACAATAGCAGCAGCAACAACAACAATGACAACAAAGTCCTCTAAAGACAGCTCTTAAAACATTTTGTTAGAAAATTAAGGCTGCACATGACCAAAAATTTTCGTTTGCAGCTACTGTTTGCATGCACAGTGGGTGTATAAACATATACACACACACAAATGACACACATGTCACACACTCTGTATGTCTATGACTATGTCTCCGGCAAACCAAAACCAATCCAGTTAAAGACTGGTCGCCACTTAAGCTGTGCTGTCTGCCTGCCTCCTGTGCGCTATGCAAATTATCTAGGCTCACATCAGACCCGATTTGGCTCGTGTATTCTCCCACTTTCGGACACTTTGTGTGCTGCAGCTGAACTGAAGTCTTGCTGTTTGGTTGTTGCCTTTGTTTTTGTTGCCGTTCTTGTTGCTCCGGTTTCCATGTTTCCATTGTTGTTGTCGTCAGCGTCGTCATGGCTGCCAATTGCAACAGTTTGCAACACATGCCGCCCAGGATACACGTAGCAAAAAAACAGCTGCACCAAAGCAAAAACCAGCGATACTTCAACTAGAGATGCAACAATGTTGCAAACTCAGACTGCGGTCTTTCAGTTGGTTGTCGCTAATCTATTTAGCATATTCCAACAGTATTAACATTCGCACCACTACTTTTATAGTGATTATTTTGAAACAACTTCACACCTGACATCAACAAAACCACTAGCTGTAATACTATTAACTATATATTCGATAATGTAAAATGAACAATCTAAATTGAAGGTCGCATTCGACCAGCAGACGCCTGAATTCGAGTACAATAAGAGCAAACTGCATTCGAATGAATACTTTCCACATGGAAGAAACAAAATATCTACTACAATATTTACAAAATATTGGCAAATCTATATAAATACATAGTACTATAAATAGTTAGTATATATATATTTACATATATATAAAGAACAAGAAATAAATGTAATTGGAATCTAATTATAGTTGAAACAACTTCACATCTGACATCAACAAAACCACTAAGTTTTAATGGTATTATAATAACTATATAACCAATAATGAACAATCTAAACCGAAGGTCACATTCGACTCATGGGACAATGCCTAAACGATTTAGCAGATGTTTGAATTCGAGTACAATAAGAACAAATTGTATTCGAATACTTTCCAAACGGAAGAAACTGAAACTATATAAGAATAACCATATCTACCTATATAATACTTGGTACGGTATATAGTATATTATTGTTCTTCATTACAATCTATGTAATTAAAGCAAATTAAGCATCGCCTGAGCGAGTTTCAAATGTTTCATGCTTGTTAAGCGCAGAAACCGCAATTCGATCGATAGTTTAACAAGGGGACAAACTTTTCTGCCATCTCTAAGTGGTTTTAATCGGTGCGCAGGTCTTGGTCTCGGCTCACTAAGCGCTGCTACCGATTCGATAAACAACAGTATGAAACAACCAGAAAAAAAATCGAAAATTTGCTTAATACTGTTTATAATAGGTTTTTCTTAACGGTTATGACACCGTTCGTTGTGGCTAGGCATCGTTGGTTAACCAAAGTTGGAGAAGTCTTTTAATTGCTCCACCTGGAGTCTTTCGCTAGAGAATTTATTTATCGTTCTGTATGTGTGTGTGTGTGTGTGTGTGAGTGTTACTGACAATAGAATTTCAAAATGACCTCACTAGGAATATATATATGTATGCTACATACACATATCCATAATATATATATATACTTATATACATTTATATACATGCATATATGACTAACATATATACACATAGTAGGAAGGTGCTAAACTATAGACCACTAGTAGGATATAGTACATCACACACATTCTCGCACTATTACAAACACACCTGTAAGTGTTCAAACAGTGGCAGATGAGCGTGCCTCTTCGGCGGTGGCAAGCCAAGAACAGCCGAGTATTTCACGCAGATCCCAACGAGAATTGGCATCCGGTTCCAGTAGCACAGAGACAGTAGCCTTCGCATGAGCCGAGATCACGTCCTGTAGCTTACGGCGAAAAGCGAATCGTTTGCCACGCTGATCCTCCAACAGTTTACTCAAATTACTATCATCAAAAGGCATCTTAGCATTCATCATGATGAACAAAATGACTCCCAATGACCAGGCATCGGCTAATTTCGGATCATACGGCACACCACAAACAACTTCGGGTTCGGCATATGCAGCTGAGCCACAATATGTCTCCGATTTGATTTGATTACCGCTCTCATCG
>JBANCZ010002624.1:0-15083 GCA_037040025.1 Sphaerogastrella javana
GTTTAAAGACAAGCCAGTCATAATAATAATCAGAAATACTTCAAATTCATAAACTGGAAACAATCTATCGTCATCTAAATACTAAACAGAGCCTAATAATTTATAGAAATAACCCGCAAACACTTTAATAGGCTTCACTCAACCTTCGGTAATATTATGTCATGATATCATGTAATATACAATTATAATATTTCAATTAAATATTGCTTAACCTTTAAGATACTTTTATTTTTTGACTAAAAAAATTTATTTTTTAACGATAGATTATCTTTCTTAACATCAGAAGAGAACTTTCAGCTGGTGTCATTGCATCAAACGAAGTAATATATAGTACATTATGCAAAATCAGTGGGAAACTCTTGCAGTTAGACTCAGGAACGTGGCACATCAATACTTCTCTGATTTGCCTACAGTTGAAGCCCTCATATACACATCGAAAGGGTTGGGAATGTAAGGGAATGATAGTATACAAGCAGTGTAGAAAATTCGCTTGAAGAACCAAGCTGAATATAGGGTGAATAAAAGCATTTTCAGTCAATTGTGCAAAAACAAAGCAAGTGTTGTGTAGGGTAGCTCCGTTGGGGCTATTTGGCCACATGAATTTACTGCAGGGGCTGATAAGACTGCAAAGCGAGGGGCGGGAGTAGGGAGGGGCGGTTTAGTTAGTAGCAACAGCTGCAAATGTAAACAGAATGAGGTCAGTTCTGGGCTCTGCTGTTGCATGTTGCTTGGGCATTAGGGCAACTGTTGATAGACGTGGGCTACTAATCACCAACTGTACTGGTTGACCCTCCCTCTAAAACATACACAGACATACAGAGATACAGGCACACACTTGACTAGATATGCACACAGAGTCAAACGAGTCAAAACTCGCCTCATGCATAGACACATGCAAATGAAGCCACAAAATGGCTTTTAACTTAGTACATGTTGTCCAGTTGGAAATGCCAAGTCGTTTGCTGCAGTGGCGCCATCTACATCTACGCTTCATTTTATCCTTGACTGTATATAGCATATAAAATGCAGTTGTTGCCAACTTTACAATTATCAAGCTTAATAAAGGGTCAAACTCTTCCACTGAAATTCAATTCCGTTAAACGCTAAATTATAAATTAAACTATACAAATTTAATTTGTATGGTATGACGACATTTGAACTAATTGGATCTGTTTTATGGATCTTTAAAAATTTATATAGAAATGTATAGAGATTTAATTTTTACCGTATGACGACTAATTGAATTTGTTCTATAGAATTAATTTGTATGGTATGATGACATTTCAACCAATTAAATCTGGTTTATAGATCTTAAAGTTCTGCTTTCCATAATATCACTAAAGTAGATTCTAATGAAAGCTTTCAAGTTTCATCTTTATAGAGTGATTCAAGTCTAGACCTTCTTTAACTGCCCATTATGCCATTCCCATACCATTTTGCACTTTTACCATTTCACACACTGCGTATGTTATAAATTATGAATATGCTGCGTCATTTTGATGCGCTCCCTGCGTTCAGGGACAATTTGGTCTACGACATTTTGAGGTTGTGCCTGTCAGTAGGGTTCTCGCTACACTCTCTCTTTGTTTCTC
The DNA here is from genome assembly GCA_037040025.1 of Sphaerogastrella javana. NCBI lineage: Eukaryota > Metazoa > Arthropoda > Insecta > Diptera > Drosophilidae > Sphaerogastrella > Sphaerogastrella javana. The sequence continues at coordinate 1,593 of JBANCZ010002624.1, forward strand.
CCCTAGATCCCCAAACCAATTAATTGTCAATTGCCGCAATACACGACGTTTCACAGCCCTCTTGGAGCCCTCCACTTATGGCCCCTTGCTCCATACTCACTGCATATGTTTGACGGTGAAATAAAGCCATAAAAAGTAGAGAGTCAACAACGAATGAGGTGAAGGAAATAGAGAAAAAGTGGAGTGAAAGAGAATAGGAGAGGGGAGCATGGAAATGTGTATGCAAACACAGCCTGGGAAAAGCAAGAGACAAAGTTTTTCATTTAGCTCCGCGTTTATAAAGTACATAAAATTTTTGTAACAAAGGCGCAAGGCACACACACTCATACATAGAAAGGGAGTAAAAATGTCAGAGTTTTTCCGCCCTGTACCTTTCTCTCCATTTGACCTTTTTCTCTATCTCTCTTTCTCCCTCTGACAAAATCGTACAGTTGCTTTTTTTTTGGGAAATTTATTTATGCGTTTAATAACGACATCATCAGCATGTAAATACACGCACTTTTAAAACAGTGTGAGTGTGTGTGTATATCTGTGTGTGGATGTTCGTGTTGGAGGCGTGGCTACTCCCAAACGCCAAGTAATAAAAATGTCGCTGATTTGACAATGTATTTTATGTTGTGCGACTTTCCAGAACGCCCGCAAACGCTGCCCTTGCTCATCAACCCAGGCTTTAGCAGCCCCACGTACTCTGTGAGCACCCAGTGTCAGGGCTTTACACATTATGCATTAATTTTGGATGAGTTAAAGCTGACTGAAGTGCTGTGAGCTGAGGGCTGAGTTGGTGAATGGGTGAGTGAGTCAGAGAGTGTCATGAAAATTACATTTATAAAGCAGGCAACTCATTAACTCAATTCCACGGACTCAATACTTTTGGCAGCAACTGTTGCACTGTTTAGACAGCATCAGCAGCAGCCGCTTTGCCAAGTCATCGCTTATGCGTCAATGGGAAAACGAGCTAAACAAACATTGGCTATAAATAAGCGGCTAATAAGGATAATTGCCTGCTTTACAAATTGTCACTCGCTTCCATTCTCTTTCTCTCTATCTTTTTGTCGGTTTCCTTGACATTCTAAGTGCGCCTTCACGAATAGAGGGCCTAAGTTGGTCAGACGGAGTATCGGCAGGACATACTATATGTATGGTATGTGTGCTGTTTTGCTTATGCGTATTTGTAGGGCTCAAGCACATCTACAAGTCAAAATAGTAATAAATTGCTAAAAGAAAATTGCGTGGCGCAACAGCGAACAGGGCTGATAGGGCCTGAGCTGAAAGCCGCAAAAACAAGGCAGCTGAACATATGGTAGAAGTGGGCAAGTCCTTTGAATTCCATATACGTACATCTCCATATATATATATATATATGAATGTATGCATACATGAGCGACAGCCTTATTTATGGTCGTGCGGTGCGGCAAATTAATAATGCGACTTTCTCATTTGTTGGCGCTTTCCTTCAACCCCAAACACCCACACACTATCTTGGTCTCTCTATGTTATTCTGACTCGTATGTAAATAGAATTTGTGAGCTGACTGCAACTAAAGCCGCAGCTGGGTATCCACAAAAGGGCGCAGAGGGTGCAGAGGGCACAGCAGGCCAAAGGGTTCTCTGGCTTATAGACAGTATAACCAAACCAACTTTGGCGGAGTATGCAGCTCAGATAACAAATTTCAATTGTCTAGCCTGTCTAGATAGTTGGGTACACCAGTTGGTTTTGTTTTAATATTTTAATATAAACTTTAAATGAAATTGTAAAAATGAAAACATATTCATTGAACTCAAACTGTTAGTATAGCCCCAAACAAATACTATAATAACATGATACTAACTTTATGAAATATTCAAAGGATGCCATTGTTGAAATTTCCAAGGACTTTAGCACGTACAATTGATTTTAGTATGTTTAACATTTTGTATCGTACTTTTTGGCATACCAAGTCAAGTGGCAGTATTTTAAAAATACCACCCATCCACTCATGTCATGCATATCTAAAAATTGTCCTTAGTTTTATGCAAATAAACATATGTTGCTCACAGTTTGTATCTATGGCTATGGAGTGTGTAGAACGTTTTGCTCGCATTACACATGAACAGCATACGATTGCTTTGGGCAGAACAACAACAAAAACTAGTCGAAAAGTAAAACGAAGGAAAACAATTTGCAATTGAAATGCGGCTTTGATGATGACAAAAACAAAAACCAAACTTGCCCATTTGACTTTAGGGCCTGTCGCCTGTCTGGCTTCCTTTCACATGTCCCTGTATGCTGCCGATGTGATGGCCCCAAATGCTAATGAGCCAGGCCACTGTGGCTCTTCTTCTCCCTCTCTCTCTCTCGTTACATATCGGTCTCGGTTTTACTCTATTTCATTCTGTCGTCTCAGGGTGTCCCACTCGCTCCTCAAGTGTCACATTTGGCGTCCTTCGCCAAAGCAGGCAAATTTATTGCACACTTCCTGTCAGCTAAAGGCCGCACAACCTGACTTTCTGCACTAAAAGTGTGTGTATCTGTGTGTGTTTGTGTATCTGTGTGTGTATAGTACATTCAATTACAAGCAATTTCTGCTGGCTATTGTTGGTTATTGCATAGCACACACATCGATCGACCGAGCAGCCGTACCATTTGATAAACGAGCCCCAGTTCGAAGTCCTGCGCAACATTTCTCTTTTCCAGCGATACGCATCTATCGCACTTTAACTCATCTTTTATTTACACCCAGCTACAAAACCAACTGGCGACGCCCTGGCGCCCATCATAACAACAACAATAACAACAACAATCATAATAATAATAACAACAACTACATTGCAAAATTACAACAATTAAAATAAAGCCAGCGAAAGGACATAGAGGATGCAAAAGGGTTGGTCCTGGGGGTTGGCAAGAGTGCAAATGACAACGCCGGCAACTGCAGTACTCTGGGTTTCATTAACAATAGCCTTGAAGAGGGTATGACAACTTTGTGCTGAAGTTCAACCAGCAACAAAAATAAAAAACTGAATCCAAGACGAAAAGTAAAATACCTTTTAGTCTAAATAATAATCAAGAGCAGAACCTAATAAATTCCTTAAAATTCAGCCAATTTAGGGCCTTGAAAAAGGGTTGTTTGATTTGGTGGCAAAGTCGACCTCATAATAAATATTGCAAAACCTTACCAGAAATTAATTCAATAAAATTAATTGGATCCCTTGAAAGAATAGACAATGGAAGTAAGCCTAAGAATTTTTCTTTAAAAGAAAGTTTATATTAAAATTGATTGTGTCGATTTGAAGGATGAAAAAATTTGTATATAGGGATAGTTGGATTGACAGATAGAAAACATAGATAGATGGATAGACAGGTAGTTTGTAGGGTCGAAAGGTAAATAGATACATCCATGTATTGAAAAATAGAAAGATAGGTAGATATATACACAGATAGATAGATAAATAATTCATTTCAGATGAAATATCATTTGAATGCATTAATTTTTTCTTAGATACAAAGAAATATTGTAAGATAGTTAAATAATTTAACATATATTCCTTCTAAAATTTTAACTCTCATAGAAATTTTGTGCTATACTTAAAGGGTACTTAGCATTCGTGGAGAACTATATTGTTGTTTAAGTTTTTCATCTTTCTGCCAGTTTTTTTATGCGACTCAGTTGCCAAGTGACATTTCGTTTCAGTTGCCTTCAGACTTTCGTAACCCAAGTATCTGTGCCAGATCTTTCTACTAATTTTAGTACGCCTGCACATTGTGTATGCGCTTTTAATTATTTGTGTATGTTTTTACTGTAGGATCTGTTGTGTACTTGTTCCGCACTCATTTTACTGCTGTGGCGTCTGTGACATGTCCTTGAGAGGCTCTCCCTGTGACCCGAGCTCTGTACTGCACAATCCACAATTAAAACGAACATTTGAGTCATGCATGTGACAACGTTTAATTAAATAATTGACTTTCGCCTTGTTGCTTTCATCTGAGGAAAAACAGACAAGCAAATGACAAAGACACCGACACCAACTCCGAAACAGACACAAACAAAGAAAAACAGAAGCAAAACAAACGAAAACGACTTAGTACCAGTGATGCTGGCTGATTAACTCGACAAAGTCAGTAACTTTTCTTTGGGTTCATCGGCCAAGTCGAAAAAAAAATGAAAACAAAAACTATAAATGCGCTTATTTATGCGGGTTGCAAAAGTTTTATCGATATCCTGCCAAACAACAACAGCTAGATAAATGGGCAAAAACTATGCGATGCTGATTGCATACAAATTTTAAATTTATGCTCAGAGTTCCCTGAACTTCATAAACAGATTTCAGAATTCAGAATTCAGGATTCAGCATTCACAGCACAGAGCAGAACATCACGAGCACGCAGACCGACCTATGTAAAAGTCCATTGACTCAAGTTGAGTGAATCTATATGTTTTTTGGGGATTGGTATTGTGTCGTTCCACTCTTGGCCGTTTAACCTTTTAGATAACGCGATTTATGGCAGAGCAGAGCATCCACAAAATACGGCTAATAACTTGTGGCAAGACATTAATGGACTTGAGCATTGATTTTCAGAGCTTGTGCCATTAATTGCTTGTGGCTCGTAAATGCGTTATTGATACATCATTAGGCAGGCGATAAACATGGCGTATACTCAATACTTACAGCTATAGCTCAACTTAAAGCGGCATCAAAACTTTAAGTAACCAATTTTCATACCACATTGTCATTTTTGCTCTGCGGCAAATGCTTTTAAGTCCCTCAAACTCAACCAAGTGGCCAACAGCCCACGCAATCTGGCTAACAAAAGCAAAATGGACCAACAGATGAGGGAGCCCTCAGGACGGAATATAAAATACATAAAAAAACATAATTAAAATTTGATGATTATCATGCCAAGCATCAGGGCTGTCGCGCTCTTTCTTTTACCACTCTCGTTCTCGTTTGAAGATATTATAATTTCATAAAATTTAATTTATACCCAGCTACTACTCTTTCACTCACTTAAGCACTCGTAATGATTCCATTTTCGAAAATTGGGTATTTTATATACCCCATAAGCTGCTTAAGTTATTGTCAATTTCATTGAATCACAATATTTGGGTCAAATCCTTTCATTATCGATTCTAAATAACAGAGCTTAGATAGACTTTTTGCTCGAAATTGATTTCAAATTTAATCATACATTCAAATTTATTCTTAAAACGAAATCACATTAAACAAACATTACATAATCTCTTGGGTTACTTAACAGACATTGTTTTTAATACACATGCATAAAATTTGATTCACAATATAGTGAAACTTTATAGTTGTTTATACACAACAGCATTTTTGACTTTTGAAGTTTATTATAAATGCATAAATTAAAATTTATTTCATTTCAATTCGTATGAAACTACTCACTCGACTCACTTTAACGTGATCTTTTTAAATATGTTCGCATAAATAAATTTCCTAGAAAGTTTTTATAAATTGTTGAAATTGTTTCGACATTTTCATAGCTGACAAAAAATGTATTTAAAATTTTCAAGCGACCCAACATGACAGCCTGTTTATTGACCGTTTTGTTGCTGAACTTTTCATATAAATATTTCCCAAAAAACGCTAACAGCTCGACTAACAGGACTCGCTATAGCCATGGTAAAAAGGTATCACGTATTGCAACTGACATTTGGTCGACTTCTCAACTTCAAGCCACTGACATATTTTCATAGGGTGTAGCTGGCATGAAGAGCAAGCGAATCGGCACAATTGGTTGGCATGCCAAAAAGGCTTCACCCTCCTTCTGTCCTGGTACACCCCCTGACGAACGTGATGCCTTCAAAGTGTCGCCTCGTTTTATTTGGCGTACGTGCCAAGCGCAAAAGACATGCAAAAATGGAGAGGGCCACACAACGGCAAAAGTTTAATAAACAATATTTGGAAATAAAATAATAAAATACAACAAAAAAATAGACCTCAAAACATTGAAATCATTTTTATTATAGCATGAAATTAATCAACACCAGACATTAAAAAAATATAAGCGAATGATTATTAATAAACGTTGCAAGTAACTAACAAACACATAAAAACCTTGCAGCGTTTTCGATGGCATTGATAGATTTTGATAAATGAACATACATTATGACAAATATGCAGAAAAAAAAAATAAAATATTTCGATGACCGATACAAATGCACAACCATAGAGATAGAGAGACAGTACACCCACACTCCCACACTCCCACACACCCGCACACCCGCACAAACTTGTCAATATTTGTGTGATAAAATCAGAATCGCAGAGTGACACAAACAATGGCCCGTCATTCGTATGCAAATAATCGCCAAATGGCAACAGAGGATTGTGAGGAGTACCAGGGGTACAGTTGGCTATATACGAGGGGTTTTCGTGGTGTTTGCATGTCGAGTCAAATAATTGGCAGCTGTATGGACTACAGCTGCAATTAGAGCAACACAGTGACAAGCTTGAGATAGATATAGAGAACTAGTTATCGATACTCGCTCGATTTGGTATTCTAGCGCACTCAACGGACAATATCATAGAGAGTCAACTCTTTAAAATTGCACTAAGTTTGCATTTTCAATTTAAAATTGATATTCTATAAGATACATTCTTTAATAAGACCAAAAATTAAAGTTTGATATTCTTATAAATTTCAAAGATAATGTGTAGGTATTTTATGAGTACCAAAAAGGTTCTTAAGAATCAATTGATTGCTAGAATACAAATAAGCTGATTTGATTGTATATGAATTTTTATACTGTATTTTCAACTTTTTTAAATAAAAGTAATATTTTCTCAAAATTATATTCAGCAAGTTTTTCGTAGAAAATCATTCTTTACCGAAAATCTTAATTTTTCATTCTTAAATTTAGAGTCTTTTTTATCAACTAACATAAACCAATTTAAAAACACAGACAGAAAAAACAATATAGGAGTGAAAAGAAAATATATACAATCATATATCGACGGTGAAGTCATTTTGTTACCACATAATAGATGCAATTTATATGAAATTGAGTTTTTAGGCAACATGGCGAATGCCGGATATGCTGATGATATCGTTATCTATGTGCACATATAGTATCTATGCTGCTCTGGCTGTCATTTCATTTTATTTCATTCAATTTCAATTCAATTTTCATGCGTTTTCATTCATTTAGTCAGCGTGTTTGGTTTTAATTAAATTTTGTATTCGTGCAGACATCAGCATCAAAATAATAAATCTGAAATAAAGAAAGTGAAATAAATCGCAGTCAAATTGAATTGCAAGCTCTGTTTAAAATAAAAGAAATATTAAATAATTCATACAACTGGCGGATACGACAACAGGCAAAGTTTTCCCAATTGTTCCAATAGAAACGCGACGGTGTCGATAAAAATGCGAGCGCGTGAAGCGTGAAAATCGCGTCAACAAACGGAAAAATACGGGAACTCCCTTTGGCTAGCAGTGATTAACGTTGAAAATGGGTGACACCTTGGACGAGACACCACCCACGCGACGCGACAAACCGCAAACGTTGAACATTGGACAGGAACCAGAAGCTGCTGCACAAGTGCCAACCGCCAGCAGCAACGTGCCCTCTTCTACCTCTACCTCTGCTTCTGCTTCTGCTTCTGCCTCTGGCTCTGTCATGCATTATCCGCGAAATCGCACACGCTTCGAACGCGAACGGGAACGTGAACGTGAACGCGAACGGGAACGCGATCATTCCAGCGATGGTGTGAGCTCCATGAGCAAGCGAAATGATGAGTTTGTGGGCTTAGTAGCTCCACCGCGACGCGAGAGCCTCAACAGTTGCGAGCAACCGACACAGTCACATCCACAGCCACAGCTCCAGCCACTGACACAGGCCAGCAGCCCTGGCGCATTCAACAACAGCAACAAGACGCTGCGTGGCCCCATAGCCACTGGCTCCAGTTCCAGCGCCAGCTCCAGTCGGTACTCGTCCAGCGTTGTGGTTGGCGGTGGCATTGGCATTGGCAATTTGCCCGGCACCACAACACGCAAGTGCGTGCTCACGCTGGACGGGTACTCCTACGTTATAGGTAAGCTCCTCCAAAGAGAAGAAATGCTGACACCGCATAAAGCAACGCAAGCACGTACCGTAACATAGCTGAAGCCTTGGGATTTTGGGTTGCTTCTCTCAACGCAGAGCTGGAGTCACCTTGACTTTGCTCTTTTCCTTTGTTAAATGAACTTTGTACACTCCAATCCACTTTGGCACTCTCCACTCCACTCCGAATCATGCCCAATGGGAGTTTGACTTTTAATTTCTAAGCATCTGCTCGAAGAAAACGCATAAAATAATATATATGTATCTATTTTTCTATCATTTCATTGCAGGTAAGTCAATTCGAAAGCAAAAGCAGCAGCATAAGTACCAGAAACTGATTGAATCAACAGGGTACCGGGGTACCGGGTCCAAGGTCTGAGGTATGTTGGTCCATTGCAGCATTAAATTGAAAATGAAATTGAATTCCCCCCTACTCGCCGTCCTGCTCCGTGTTCAAAACGAGTTGAGGCTATTATAAAAGTTGACTACCCGGCCCAGAGCCTCAGCTTACTTTATTTTACTTTATCCCTTCTGCTAACAATTCATTTCGAATTGCTGTTACTGCTGCCTTGGCCGCTACTGTGCCTGTTGTTGCCTGGAAATTTATGAGAAACTTTTTATGCTTCTTGCATATGGCCTGTACCTATCCGTACCGTATATAGTATCTACAGGTATGAGAAGGAGCAGCAGCAGTTGGCGCATAAGGTCGCTCTACCAGGATGAACAGTTTTCAGAAAATACGCAAAATGAAAATGTATTGCCTGGTTTATATGCCCCACCACCAAAAGGAGTGAGCGGTGCCCACCATTTGGTCGGTTCAGAGTTTAGGCTTTTGGCTTGAGTGACAGCCTTTTGGAAAAACAGGGCCTTGTACTCTCTCACACTTTCTAACACACACACCTTTACCTACTATACACGTTCGGTAATAGCTCTAACAGCATGTGTATGTGTGTATGTGTATATGAGTGTAGCTGCTACCAAGTACTTTGTTTGGCCCACAAGCTGTTGGGCATCGTTTACATGATTGTGGCTAGCATCAAGCTGAAAACAACAGCCAAGGGCTGAAGTCGAGTTAAGCAGATGCATAACAGCTTTTCGACCCAAATGTTTTGGGCTAATAAACTGCCACCGACCACACACGCATTTTGAAGCTCACTTTCCAGCCAAATACAGATCCATACTAACCGTTCATACATATACATACTCTTTTATACGATGGTATGTGGAGAGGTGAATTTGCCTGTGCATTTTAGATAAAATTCATGAATTCAATTTGAGGTCAAATGAATTTTAGAACCCAAAAATGTAAGGTAGAAATATAATCTCTAACCACAATACAATTTTGTCTGTGTAGCTCCATATTTCAGCTAAATAAAGAAAAAACAAATTTTACGGCTGACCAAATAAATAAAAATATGATACACAGAATTCCATATTTTTTCTATTTACTTTTATCCTGCTTTATATGTACATGCAATTAAAAAAGTTTCTCACTTTGAACAATGGATTTAATTCAAAGCTATCAACTATAGAATTCAGACAAAAGAAAACTAAATTAATTTAACAATTTAACTACAGAAATATTATAGAAAACAAACAAATTTTAAGTTCAAATTCAAATGTAGGAATCCTAATGCAAATAAAATTATTGAAATTATATTTCTCCAAACAATATGGTCTCATATTAATTCGAAATAACATACTATACTATACAGTGAGAACCCTTTAAATCAGAATATATATTTTAAATTTACAAAAATCTCATTTAAAAAATAATTAATTTTCACTTCAAGTGCAGCCAACTTAACAGGGGGCCTTACGAACCTTACGAACCGTATTCAATTAAAATCGCAAGTAAAATTCTTCAGTAAATTCTACAATAAATATCTTTAAAATAATTGCTAAATTCAGTAAACTCTCAGCTCTCCAGATGTTAGATTTGCTTCGGCATTGCCGCTATATCACGTAGCGGCTACAAATTGTTAGCCGGTTTCCGACCTCGAAGAAACACAGGGCACAGGACACGCCCAGTGGGCTAAAAGCCAAGTGACTATGCGGCGGCTCGTCCTTTTGGGGTTACAATTTATGGTCGCTGCATATCCTGTGGCGACAGCGACAGCAATAGGGATACAGACGGACCTACAGACCGATAGACAAACGGTCGAACAGTCGGATCTACGGACGGATGGAGACAGACAAACAACAATGCAATAAATAGTCAAGTGTTTGTGTTTTGTATACTAGTGTAGGTGTTGCTGTCGTTGCCATTGTCTGGGAGTGTGTGTAGAAATGTGTGTGTGAGTGTTTGGGTGTGGGTGTTTGGGTGTGTGTTGTGTCGAAGTGTGTCCTTCAATTGACATACTACACTTGTTGTTGCAGTTATGCTGGTTGTTGTTGCTGTTGTTGGTATTGGTCTTGCCGCGGCTGCTATGTCTCTTGCCTTGCTTCTGGTTGTTGTTGCTGTTGTTGTTGTTGTTGTTGTTGTTGTTGTTGTTGTTGCCGCAGACAAGCGACAGCAGGACGCCCGCCGTTTGTCTGGCAGCCAACCGAGAGCCCAGAGCTCAGCGCTTGGCTGATCAAGCAGCCAGAACGACAAGTTCAACTTATTGACAGCGGCTAAAGGCTGTGGCAGGAGACCGTTTTGGAACGACAACTTAATTGATGTGCTGCTGCTACTCTGCATGTATATGTATGTATGTTTGTGTGTGTGTGTGCAACTGAAAAGCCGAAAAAAAATCAAACAAATACGTGAAACAAAAAAGGGTTAAGTGGCCCATTTGGCTGCGGTTCAATGAATATCCCGAGGCATCAGCTAATTTATTGAAGAACAAAGGCTGCAAAAAAAAGCCGTCAAGTGGGAATGCAGCAATTCGATGTAGGATACGCTAGGATACTCTATCAGCTTGGCTAGGATTTAATAAGACCACGATAAAAATAAAACTTAACTATTTATATCTACCACTAAGGCTTGGTGTTAAGTCTGATTCTGCTCTAGTCACAAATATGGTAGGTGCTTCTCTTCTTAGGAACTGACGGAGGAAATGTTGTATTTGTATTTCAATATAAATCAGAATCTGTTAACGTACAATCTTATTTACCTTGACGTTTAAACAAATCATATGAAAAGTTCAAATAAAAGTCTGTTATAAATGAGCTTATAAGCTTTGTTTGTTTTAAAACCTCTAACATTGTGATGCTCAAAAGTAATATGCTTTCCCAGGGAATCAATTATCAATTTTTGCAGGGTATTAATGGGGTTTAACTGAATTTGGCTGTTAACGAGCTTTTGAGGCATCCGCAAATGATGGAAAGCTACTGCTACTTCCCGCCGCGCATAAATTCACGATTCCACAATAAAAAAAATAAAAAACATTTGGCAAAGTTGGAGCAAATAATTTAAATGCCTCACTCTGTCTTTTGACGAAGTAAAAGTGACCTTCGCGTTGGCTTGGCTTTGCTCTCATTTTTTTCATTCTTTCCTCCGTTTTATGTGTGTGAAAATTTGCATAAATTCCACTCATTGACTTAAACGCAGAAACATTTGAACGCTTGTACATTTCAATGCATATTTTCGAAATGGCAAATGTCAGTCTGTATGAAAATTTATGCCATGGCATATCAAAACTTGGACTGGCAAAACTTGTGAACAGCCTCATTGAATTTCACTGGGACAAACGCATAAAAAAAAAAAAACTTAAAGGGATAATGTATGCAACTTTTTACAAAGTTCTTCTTGGCCCAATGTCTCAATTGCCAATCAATTTGGCTTTTACTCTCTACGGACCAATGCTACAGCTGCCTGTGGTGAAAGTCTTTCGAGTGACAGAAAGACCATAAAGAAATAAGTTTAAATTTCAGCTAGAAATGTTATGAAATCATAGTTCTTTCCTTACATATGGTATATAGTGAAAGTTTTTCTATACATATGAAAAGTTTTCTTTTAATAGGACAAACTATTCTCTAGTGATAATTGTTTAATTCCTTATAAATAATAGTTCGACCCTATTCAACTGAACTTCCCCTTTTGCTAAAATCAAATGCACTTGATATCAATTGTGAATCTTTTGAACACAAATACAAGCTCAGAATTCTAAACGTACTCGTAGTTGATTATCGGGGTTGCTAACAACTACGCACACCCTGCATCAATTATTTGGTTTAGGGTAGCATAAGTTTAGTGAAATGTTAAAAAATTCCATTATACAATAATAATAAAAATAAATGTAATCAAAAATAGCAAACCATATGAATCATTTATCTAAGTATAATCAACAATAATAAAGTCTTTAGATCAAATGTATGTCTGCTATAGCTATAGTCTTAAAGTGCTGTTTAAATCCCAAATTTTTATAATTTTTTACACCATTTGCTATGGTTTAAATAATATTGTCTACCCGTATGCCTAATAGAGTTAGAATATGTAAGAATGAATAAATAGAATGATTAAGTCTAGAACAATTTAGCTACTCATTGTCTAGGGTATCATACTGCCGAGCAATACATACGATAAGCCAGCTCGTTTTAATTAAAAACTGTTAAAACGCGGCGCCAACTTTGCAACTGTCTGTGAAATTTATGAACCCAGCGGCTAAATGGCCAAATTGCCGATGCCACAAACAGAAAGCGAAAAATACATACACAGATACTAACACACACACATGCATATACACAAAAAAACACATATACACTCACACTTACACTCACTCTCACACTCACACACTTCGAAAGGGGTAAAAGGTTGCAGGCTGAACTTTTTTGGGCTGTGCGGCACGTTGCCAATTGGCTGACTCATGCCCGACCGCTGCTTATTGTTTCATGCCTCAGTCTATTCGGCAACCCTTTCCCTCTCTCTCTCTGTCTCACACACTCTTTCTATCTCTTCTTTTCTCTCATTCTCCCTGTCTTTCTCTCTTTTTTCGTTTTGTTGCTTTTCTGTGTCTTGTCTGTAGAATTCTGATATTAAGGTACAATGCGAGTGTTGCCAATTTTGGCAAAGCTCCTCAACATTTGTGTAGCATTTAGGCTCAAAGGATTCAACACGTACTACGTGCATGTCCTTGCCCGTACAACGGAGCTGCCACTGAAATGTCAAACAACAGTTGCCAGACAATGCGACGTCGTTGTCCTTCTCCTTTTTGGCTACATCTCTTTCCATCAAAGAAAATAAAAGAACAGAAATCCAAACACAAGTGCAACGAATTTAAGCTTAGTTCTTCAACAAAATTTTCAATATTTTTAGTAATCAAATCTTGTGTATATATTATAATAATATATTATAAGATTATATCATATTTAGGTTTTTGATTATAAAAATATTTTTTTATTAGAAACCGATATAAACCCTAAAGAATAATACAATTTAAAGATTAAAAAATATCCAACAGTAGGGACTGGCCCGACAGTAGGGACCCTGTGTTTAGTTTTTTTGGGCAGTATGGTCTTTC
>JBANCZ010002625.1:0-15080 GCA_037040025.1 Sphaerogastrella javana
GGGGACGAGCCGCGTCGATTGGGCGTTTTCCGCCCCCCCGGAGGCCGCTAATTCAGAAAAGTCGGTCAAAATCGAAGAAATCTCGAAAATCGAGTAACGGGATCGATTTTCGCTTTTCGGCGCTACCTGGGGGTGTGCTAAATCGCCGCAGTGGTGCTGCTCGCTCCAAATTTGTATGAAACCGGTTGTTCACGGGGCGCCTTGCATACTTTCGACGGCGCGTCTGATCGGGTGGGGTCGCGATTCGGCGCCATTGGGCCGGGAGAGGGGGGATTTTCGGCTTAATCGGCTGCGCATCTCCCCCTGGTCGAGAATATATATACTTTTCAGGGTCTGCCACGCCTCCTTCTGCCTGTTACTCGATTTACTGAAATAGGGGCGGACGGACGGACAGCCGGACGTGGCTCACCCGACTCGGCTACTCGTCCTGATCGAGAATATATACACACCCACAAATCGACTTTGCACGAAGTTAGTAGGACCCTTTTGTGTTTCTAAAAACTGTAATTTTTCTCTTTACATTTTAGAAGCGGTATGCGCAGTACGTACGATGGTCCTTATTCGACGAACGGCTTCAAGAACTATATGCCCGCCTTGACTGTAGCATCCACAGCTATAACGAAGAGTCCATTGTATTCGCGAGTAATGCCTTTAAATAAACAAAATGTTGAATACCCTTATGAGGAGTCGAAACGATGCATTGAGAAAAATTATACGGCTATAGGAAATCTACATGAAAACAGCAAAGACAAGAATGTACTACCACTGCGACCAAATCTTCGCTCTTTGGAGCATTCTCCGTTCAATCATGTAGAGACAACAACCGATATACCTTATAAATCCTATGTGGCTCATACCTACTTTACTCTCGATGATGTCATCATACCAGGTTCTTCCAACAACATGTATTATAAATCAGAAGCTCAGGAGCAACTGCCAAAAACATACAATACCGTGTATGGAAGGAATAGAAAAATTACGAGCAACTCAACAGTAATAAACAATTCAATTGATGGTTTTATCCCTCTGCCCACAATAGGCACAGTAAAACCTCCAATAACTGGCGTAGTTACAGTGGCCACAACGAATTTTACAGAAAGTGAAAACGAAGTACACCTTGATCAAGTGAAATTACCTGATAATATGACTTTTCCCTTCATAGTAAACTATACAGATAATGAAGAGTATGCACCTACAACACCACACCTGATCACTTCAACAATTTCAATACCTCAAGAGAATCAAACAATCGTCGCGTTAAACAATGATAGCTGTAGTTCTTGTGTGAAAACAACACCAAATACGGTTTTAAATAATCTATTGAAGCCGCTACGTATTGTCGAAACTACTTATATAAAGAAGAAGAATGTTAGTCATGTTAATTACCTAACCCCCAAACTCAAAACAAGTCAAACCTATAAGAAATTCAATCTAACTAAGCCACTCACTCCAAGCAAAGATATAAAATTTCAAACTACTGCGACTACCGATATAAAAACAACCAAAACTACCCAATTTAAGGGCCGTCGAAATCGCACAAGTCATATGTATTCAAGACGGAAGAAGATCGAATTTGATGCCTTGCGTACAAACGTTTTAAGTACACAACAGACTAAAGAAAATAATGATAAAGATGTGGATAAAATTATAAATAAAAGCATTGATAAGAAAGTAGTTCAGTCGACCATAAAATTGAAAACGCCAAATGTTACAAATGTTGTGGAAAATTTGAATCCGCGGAAAGCGAACCGAACAAAGATCGATACAAACATAATCCCCACAACGAACAGTTCTATAATTGAGAATACAGCTCATACAGGCGAATCAGCCATAATGACTATAACCAATTCAAATGTTAAATATATGAAGGGGTCTACATCAAGAAATAAGAAACGTTTGCCAACGGCTAACATGTTAAGTCATACCGATCTAATTCATACTACAGGTCTTCCCCAGTTGCCCATTGAGGTATATTTTACCAAACTCAATCAAACATAGTTAAAGACTCCAAATGCTGGATATCTAATATAAATCTAAATAACAGGCGATGGAACCATAGACACCGAAAAAAAATGAATCTTTAAATATTTCACTACATTTTGTATTCTTCAGCTAATGTATAGAACAATAGAGCTAGAAAATATGTAAAATCTATGCCCAACCCATATATATATAATACAACAGAATAATTACGAGATTTTGAAATGTATTACAGCTGCACTTGTTATAGAAAAGAATCTTGAAACACCTGTAAAATCTTGCAAAATAAAGATAAATTTCCTCAATTATTTCATCTATATATATTCTATTTTTAAATATGCTATTCAATGGGTATAATAATATCCATCATTAAATGTGCAACGCATTGTTGCCAAGGTTAAAATTCCGTCTACCCTATACTACTACCAGATCAGTCAGATCAGTGAACGGTTAATAACTTTCTTGTCTACATATATCATAGCGAAATTCAACATCTAATTTCCATTGGCTATATCTACTAGATGTGCCGACCAAATTTGGTGCATATCGAAAGACTATATAAACATATTCTATACATGTTTGTATGCATATGCTATATGGTAGCTATATGGTAGCTGCGATCGGTTAGGTGCAACTAAACAGTCGAGCAAAGCCGAATAGTACTTAACCTATATACATAGATATATCCACCTACATACGTATATGTACAATATATGCATTCATATGTTTTTTTTTTCATTTTTATATATGTATGTATGCACAGAATTACATTCGTATAAAATCATCATACAGCATATTCATTTATAAATCATCTATTTTCTATTTTTATTTACTATATTACATATATACGCACACATAGAGACGTACATACATATTACTCATTTATTTGTACTTATTTGAGAATGTTTGTATCTGCCTACACACACACACACACACACACACACGCACACACACACATTCGTCTACATATATATATATATGCATACATATGTATATATATGTACGTAAGTATTGTTTTCACATACACCCATACATACGCAGAGCAATATGCATATATATAGCCCACATGCATGTGTGTGTATAAACATGGCACAGTGTGTCGTAATCGTGTAAAATGCAACGAAAATTCATATCAACAGATTTCCATGTGAAATGAACCCACTCTATATGACACGCAAAAGAACTTTCCTTTATCGTATCGACTTCAAAATGATGGATCTATTGGATATATCTTAACTATAGCCATAAATCACCCCATAATACTTAATTCTATGATGTGTTTTCAAGCATTTGTCAGACTGTGCGTATGTACATAAAGTGATATGTATACATGAGCATACACATATGTATGTATGTTGATTTATGCATAGTATTTATTTACATTTCAACGTCTGTATGTATGTATATATATATACGTATGTACGCAAATCCATAAAAATTGCTCAAATATTTTAAGTTTAAGCTATGCAAAAAAAAGACATAACTTATATTCTAAGACTAGAGTAGAGTCCAAAAAATTAAGGATTTTAATTAATCTAAAGGGTTGAATTGTGGTTTTTTTTTAAGATTTTTTTTTTTTTTTTGGGTATTTAAGTTTTGATATAATTTGTACTGGTTACGAATCAGTCGACAAAAATCGCTCGATTA
This sequence comes from Sphaerogastrella javana, assembly GCA_037040025.1. Classification (NCBI taxonomy): domain Eukaryota; kingdom Metazoa; phylum Arthropoda; class Insecta; order Diptera; family Drosophilidae; genus Sphaerogastrella; species Sphaerogastrella javana. The sequence continues at coordinate 3,628 of JBANCZ010002625.1, forward strand.
TATTCATGGCTTTATTGCTGTAGTATTTCTTACGCAAAATGTATATTTTCTTGTTGTGCCGTGTGCATTCACAAATATAGACTACCAGTGTACAGCATCTTTCCAGTTTAGTCGATAGTGTCTTTTTGACATACAGGAACTTTACAAGTGTACCTTTTGTCGGTATGTAGAATGCGCGGATCTACTACTGCTACTGCTGCTACAACTGCTACTTCAACTACCAATTACTGCTGCTATACTCTACTCGACTATACTATATTTTATATGCCGTTTACTATTGTGTATTGTTGCTAATAATACAATTATTTGTGCATTCTATTCGTTATCGTAGCTATATAGAACATAATGCCGTTCGTCCCGGTTGAGACTCCCAAGTGCCCAGCGTGCGGCAAGTCCGTGTACGCTGCTGAAGAGCGCGTTGCTGGTGGCTACAAATTCCATAAAACTTGCTTTAAGTGCAGTAAGTAGAATAAACTAACCGTCCCTAATTGGGTTGAACTGCAGCTAAAACATTCATTATTATCCATTTGATAGGTATGTGCAACAAGGCATTGGATTCGACAAACTGCACTGAACACGAAAAGACACTGTTTTGCAAAAACTGCCACGGACGCAAGTACGGTCCCAAGGGTTATGGATTTGGCGGCGGTGCTGGTTGCTTGTCGACAGACGATGGTTCTCACTTAAGAACAGAGTAAGTAGATCCAAAACAATGAACTATCTTTTAAATAACTGAACTTAAACATATAGGGCTGTCCAAAGTAGTTAAATGATATTGTTTTATTTTTTTTGGGTTGTGCTATAAATATCTTATGTAATATGCATGCATGTTTATATGCATCTATATTATATTCATCTTTATATAAATAGCTCTCTGTACATGTTTTATTAATTGAAATTTTCGTTTTCTTTTGGATATTTTTAATTGCAGTTAAGACGGTTCCTCACAGTTTTCATTTGTTTAATTCAACTGTAACCATCGAGAATTGAACAAGAAATGTGTTATATTTATCCAGATATACATATATGTGAAAATTCTATTCTATTCTATGTTAAAAATTATTTTTGTATTCATTTTCAAACAAACAAACAACAACAACAACACTGACTGTAAATTAATAAAATGCAAATTTTAAAGTAGCACTTAATTAAAAAACAAAATATTCTGAACATTCGTTTTATTATTTCACATGAATAACGAGCTATATGCGAATTTAAGATTAATTGCCAACATTTGATTATAATTTCATTTTAATTGGCCAAATACAACCTTGAACTTAGGGCTACAAATGCGTGGGTTCTCTTATTAGCCATACCGAAATTTTGAAAATTTAATATTGGTTTTTTTTTAATAGACGGTAAAGTTCCTTAATTTTCTCTTAGCAAATTATATTGTGTGGGCGACCTATATACCTGCATTATGAGCGCTGGAAAAATTCGAAAAATATCCATATATACATACTACAATACGTTACATATAGATCTATATATTATATATATATGTTAAATTCAAATATATATACGATATATATATATGTCTGTATACGTAGGTACATAAACCAAACAAAGGTATCGTTCTTAGAATTGTTTGATGATCATGTTCTATTTTTGGAGCTAGTGGACACAGTGTCTACGAATTGTCTGCTCCACCCCCTGTGCTGCAACGATATGAATTTGAAGTGTTTATACGAAAGACGACATCCACCCATACTATATAGTGGGGACTGACTCATATGAACTATAAGTAAAGCAAGCATAAAATAACATCTATTTTTGGGGTCTGGCGTTGATTTAATACCCACTCAGGTGGTTCCAATGGCTGAACAGAGCCTTAGGGCTGTCAACTTTTTTATAAATACATAGTTTTATACTAATATATAATATAATATACACTCAAATCGACGCTACATGTTAACCGATTCTAACCAATTATAGCCAATTATGATCAAAGTATTTGCGTGCTTCGAATGTATGTTTCTCGAAGTTGTGTATACATTAAATTGGCCATCTGTTACGCACAAATCGAAAATAGATAAACAAGAAACATAAATATAGTGAATCTATTTTCGTTCCGATCAGGTTTTAATACTGTTACAGTTTCCATATATTCGAAAATCGAATCTACGGATACACAATATTTGAAGCTGCATAATTTACACATTCTAATTAATTAGAGATGGGATAATCAATTGCATTTTTAAATTATTTAATTGAATAAAAGAATACAAACTAATTTAAACATCACTGTCGTCCGGATAATCATCCACATCTTCACCGTCAAACTCATCGTCAATATTGTCCGAAGTTTGAGGTTTCTTTAGCTTGCTTAGAAGCCATTCTTCGTAGGCTTTTTCCTCCTCAACACTTGGATCAGAGGATTCAATAAAATCCTCGCTGGTATGTGGAAATTCCTCTTCAACTTTATCGAGATGATAGAACGGCATGTTACGTCTATAGAACTTATGGCCCCATCCCAAATAAATCGATTCGCATGTGTTTTCAAAGATGAATGTAAATGCGCCCGGCCAGACATTCGATTGCAGCATTAGAACTCGCTCTTTGAGATTGGTATAATTGCTAGTGAAACGCACCAGCCAGGGAGTGGAACACTCGGAGTTCATATCATTGGAACACTGTGATAAAATATTAGGTCCCATTTCTGGCTGCGCGAATTCAGACATTTCCTCTTCGCCCATTTCGTCGTCTTCCATTTCATCGTCTTCCTCTTCTATTTCTTCTTCCATTTCCTCGAGACGAAGCCTCTTTAAATACAAGGCGAGCGCTTTCTCTCGTTCTTTACGTGCTTTTTCCTCATCGTACCACACAACCCTGCCTTGATCCAAGATATTAGCTCTAACGTGTACCCAGGCATCGACAGTCGCAAGCAGTTTCAATGACTCCAATACGAATTTTTCATCCTTAAGGAGCATAACATCATTATCTGATTTGAGAAAATTTTATTTCAGTTGTACTTTTGGTTGCATTGTAATAGTCTACCTTCAATTTGATCTTCGCCTTCATTAAAATCGTCTTCTTCCTCCTCTCCCTCTTCTTCCTCATCTAGTTCCTCACCATCAAAGAGCCTTTGTTCCTTTTTAGTCATACGTCGATAATATCCCTGAGGTGCAATATGGGTGCCAGCCGTAATCCGTGAAATCATAGCGCGTAAATAATGCTTCTCTTTGCCTGGAAAACAGGGGTATGATACGACATCGGCCTCCAGGTCACCAGTAAGGAATTTTTTTATAAGCCGCGAGACAACAATCTGACGGGGAGTCACAATCGGTAGTTCAATCCAATTATCATATAGATTATTAACTACAAAATACGAATATCGATTGCAGCCCAGACCTATGTATTCCGGCGGTATATCGTAAAATTCGTTCTCTTTTACCAATGGTACTGGTGGAGCCTTTGGTGTCATTTTTGCCAATTCATCAGGTGCATAGTTTTCCCAACCGTAAATGCCCGGTGTTAGCTCGGGTCCTATATGCGCGGTATTGGCTTTTGTCTCTGGATTCTTTTGCAATTGCAATGGCAATTGTTTTTCCCTAATCTCCTCTTCCATCATAGTTAAACGCGTAGAAAGCTCTTCGCGCGTGAGTACAGCCTCCACAATGTAGTAGGAGCGCTTTAAGCCATTTATACAACCCCAAAACCGGCATTGATGTATTGATGGATGTGTTTGCAAGCGATTGATGGAGGCAGCCAATTGAAAAATATCATCTTTACTAATATTAAAACCGCACTGGTTCCAATAAAATTGCAATTGTTCGACACGCTCATTAAACGTGATAAACCTACGTATAGCATCATCGAGCTCTATTTTCAGTTCCCCATCATCATACAAGTCTTCAGCGCCTTCTTCACCGACATCTAATTCATTTTCCTCAGTGCTAGGCAGCTGCCCACATTACGTAGATTATGATATGATTATTACTATTTTAAAATAATTTAAAATAATTGAAAACCATCATCTTACCTTCATTGACTGTAGTATTTTCCTAGCAGGCCGATACATGCGAATATCACTAAAAACTCCGTTTGGGGGAAAACGTTCGGGCATATGGAACTTCTGCTCGCGCACATTTCGGCTAAACTCCTCGAAGAAATCAATGACATTAGGTGGTCGTTCGTCGATAACACGTTTGATAATATCGGATAAATGATCAAATCTGAAAAATAAAAGCATTTCATAAATATACTGATATCGATAGCAACCGTCTTTAGTCTTTTTTTTATTCTTAATTTGCATACTCACAAATTATCCCCACTTAATGAACTGTATTGCTGTAGTATGGTTTTGGCAATACTAAGTTCATATCCAATATTTGGCGCATTAACCGTCTCTTCACGTGGGAATCGAAGATTCGAATCGAAAGCACCCAAAGAGATCGTTGTAGATGAGCTTGACGATATTAAGTCATCGCTACAGTGTAGTGGATTTCCTTCACACTTGCGTGTGCCATGTTTCTTTTTATCGTCGTTTTGTTGTTTGTTATTGTTGTTTGATCGATTACTTGATGTTGAGTCGAATGTAATATCTGGACAACCAGAATTATCGCTGTCCATAGCGATGCAAAATTATAATTATTCTAATAAAATTATTATTTTTGTTGTTACTATATAGTTAGCCTAAAGAATATAATAAATATTTGGCATAAAATTCGAGTCAAGAAATTTCTATTCCATAAGTTTTCGATACATTCGATCGATAAATCAATATTTAAAGCTTTAAGAGATATGCTTTAAAACTATGTTACATAATTTAAAGGACAAGGTGGAAATCAGAAAAGCCACAATAATTGGTTGTATAAATTGTTGAAGCATTATACGAGGTGCGCCTTGTTGCGTGCTAAAGCAACATTTCAGCGTGGCTGTAAAACTGGGTATATATATGATTATAATTGTCGCACAAACACATAAATTTTTATAGATTTCAGTATACATGTTCATGCATGCATATACATTTGAAATCTGTGGAAAATGAACGCTAAAAAATTGCTAAATAATATTAAATTAAATTTATTTACCACCAGAAGGTGATATTAAAACCTAACTCAATTCAGTTTAATTCTAAAGGTCTTTCATTTCTTGAAATTTAATTCAGATTATTTTGGCTATGTGTTATAATATTCTCTGGCTGGATAATGTGCACCATATTTCTGTTATTGATGTCAAGATTTCATAATGATTCAACGAGCATGGGCATAACTACCACGTTTCTCTATTGGACCAATACATTTCCAGCGGTTAGCATTTGTCTAATCAAAAATAAGACGAATGAGGAATTTGTACAAGCTTTAAAACGACGCTTTCCACCGAACACAACGTTGCAAAATGGTTATTTGAAAAATATTCATGAGATCCTATTCTTAACGCCCGAAAATAATAATATTAAAACGATTTATTGCAACGGCTTAAATGAAACCTGTGGCGTTAATGTCACGGATCTTAGAGCTGAGGTACTTTAACTTAAAATATATAAAATTTAGATTTGAATTTAAGCAATTATTTTCTAGTTAGTTGCTATGTCTTGTAAGGACATTGTTAAGGAAATTTATTTCGCTGATTTGTTGATAAACGATTGCGAGAAATTCTTTAAATTTCATCGACTTGAAGTTGGCCACTGTTTTCTTTCAAACAATTTAATGGATTAGTAAGGATTCATTTTGAAATAAACATAGACTGCAATTATATTCAACTACTTGCAGTAAGAGCTACGACGATTTGCCATTGAAATACTTTGCAATGGATAAGGAACCAAATCTGAAAGTAACATTACAGACTAATAAAATTTACAAATACAACGTAAGTTCAAGTTCATGATTTTGCATAATTCGATAACAATTTGCTTAAGCTGTTTTAAGCTTATATTATCTACTCTTAAGTTATATATTCATAGTCCTGAGGATGTGCCGTACTTTAATGCCGATGTAATTCCCTTAAACACAAGGCCCACAACGCACAGTATCAACGTTGATGAGGTATTCAACAGACCTGGTGTTATTGACGAGAGCATTAAGCAACGCAACTGCAAATTTCCCGAAGAAAATCATAATTCCATCTATGTTTATAGGTACGATAATTTTTGTTATCGGTTTTTAGTTTAACGTCCAATTTGAATTACAGCTTTTCAACGTGCATGTCGCGAATTAGAAACGAATTGGAATTGGCACTGTGCAATTGCACTTTTTTTAAATACCACCCAAGTATGGATCTATTTTTTTTTTGTTTAAATGAATACTTTATGTATAATACTGTTTAATTATAGATCAAACACTATGCGCTGGAAACGGAATGCGTTGCTTACAGGATGGTAGATATAACCACTTTCTTTGAATAAAATTTAAGTCGTATTCGCTATATATGCAATTCATATTTAGTTAATATATCGAATAAAGTGAAGGAGTATGTTGGCGCTAATATGGTCTGCTTGCCTTCCTGCATAGAGCAGCAAATAAGTCATGTGGGGTAAGTAACTAATCTAATACCTGATATATAGTTTATATATATTCATATTTTATTAATTTCATGCTGCTTACATTATTATAGATCTATAGAAACAGGCGATGACGAAAGTGACGTAAGCTTTGTCATAAATATTGCTAGCCCACCTTCGGCGAGATTCTACCGTACAGTCACTCAAAACAGTTTAGATTTAGTAGGTTGGTATAGCCACAAACTAAACGATCGAATGCTGTTCAATATTATTACTCATATATTTTTTAGTTGCATTTGGAGGTGTCATTGGTTTGTTTACTGGGGCATCCTTGCTAAATATTTTGGAATTTATATCTATGGTACTTGCCATACTAAAAAAAATGTTGAAATAATTTAATCAAGCAAGTATAAAATGACCAAGAGCAGTAGGAATACACTATTAATTTCGATTTTATTTCGATTTCACGTTTTTTTTTTTTGACAGCTGGAAACAAAGCACCAGTTTACACTCTATACTGGAACAATACACAAATTACGATTTATTAGAATAGATGACTTAAAGAGATAACAATAATTAATACGAGATGTTAAGCAAAGGAATCGTCATGTCTTTGTCATAATTTTATATAATTATTCAGTTGTTTTTTGGTTTTTTTCTGTTGTCTTTGAAAACTTTGATACACCTATATATATATATATATAATGTATGTGCTTTGACACACAGAATAACAAAATTTACATTGAATTATGAATAAAATTGTAAACAAAACAATATATAAATTGTTTTAGCAAATACATTCAATTGAATCGTCTGTTCTATGTTTAGAATAATAAAAATGATACTCTAGTTCGTCTCGCATCCCCCTTGGCTCTTCGAGCCATACCGTAATGTCACATACTCCCCTCGCTGCTACTCGTCGTTCCCTTCGAATCTCCCATTCCACCAGCGACGTTATCTTCTCCACGCACAGAACCTGATGTAAGTCCTCCGGTTATGCCAGTTAAATTTAATTTGTACTGTATAAATAGAGAATATATAATAAATGACTAAAGGCAAGCGATAAAATATGTAATTCAATCATTTACAATGTGTATATTTGAAACAAGCCGTTTAAATGATAAAATTTCAATCTCAAAGCTAAGATTCCATGAAATTTGCCCTTTATGAGATTCGTTTAATTCAATACTACTACTAAATTTCGTTGGATTTAGCATTATATTATTTGTATTTTATGTTTAAAATAAATAAATTAAAAGATTTTATTACCGACCATTCCATATTCGTAAGGTTCTTGCGAATTCACTAGAATTTCGCTGCACGCTTCTAAATTCTATACATATATTATTTCGAAAACTTGAAACCGATCGGACTAAACTATGGAAAAGTATTTCAAATATAAACTATAAATATTTCTGAGGTCAATAATCATTAACAGAATTTATTATAGAGAATATAAATTAAAATATATATTAGAAATTAATAATAAAATCAGAAACTAATTAGTATAAGACTGACTTATTTACATGCACTAACTCTAAGGAATTTACCTTATTGGCGCACTCAAAACATTTCGAGACAACTTTATTGATGACATTCATAAGATTTTTCGTTTCCCTTATGACATGATCGACCTTAACAAATGTGGCAGCTTTTCCAACTGTATGATCCTTTACGGTAAACTGAAGAGCCTGGACAAATGTAGGCACTCTATCTAATATGCTTAACAGATCCTTCTTGTTATCACTGGCTGGCACCTGAAATGCAAATTAAATTTTACTAAATGACTTCCATGTCCATAAATAAATTGATTTCATTACCTGATATGAAAAATGACGCAAGACCTTATAAAGTCGATTGGCCTCTTCCGCAAAGTATTCCGCCTGAGTGAATAGATCTTGGGTCGTTCTTAACGAGCCGCTGCCTTTTGTAAACTGATACATAAGAAAAGCCATTGCGGACATATTTTTGGCCCTCTTCAATATATCATTATCATCGGATAAGTCTTCTGCCCATTTTGATTGACATGCGTTTGAATCTCCGTTATTTTTACTTTCTAATCCTGAGTATTCCACCATCTCTCCTTCATCTGTTCCAGGTACATATGGTTTTGATGATTTTATTGTGTTTTCGCATTTCTAGAAACCAAATGTATATATTATTATAATGATTAATACAGCTCGATTGCAGTTCAAGAACTTACCTCCAATTGTGTGTCAAGCTCTGCTTTTGATGTGTCCACCGTGACTAGAATCTTTTTCGATATCATTGCAATCTCATTGATGAGCCACTTCCACATATCGAGAAACGATTCAAAGTTCTCATTTGCCGCACTACTGTTCGTATATTTCCACAAGATTTTGGCAGCAATGAAAACTTGAGGTCCGTAAATTCTTAGATTAATTGCCAAACATTTCGCATGAACCTGCAGTCGTTCGGTTGGCGCAATGTGCTGCAATAATTTGCATATATCAAAAACGTGATCACAGCAGTCATGAAATTTGTTCGAACACTGATTTAGATTCTCTAGATCATGCGTGACAGCCAGCATGTGAAAGGATTTCACAATTTTTGTGCATAATTTCAGCGATTCATTAAAATCGGTTATTTGACTCGATACCGATATAACCAATTGCTTGCACAGCTCCTCCAGACTTGTGAGTATGCCCATTTCGGGTTCCCTGCCTGGCACTTGCATGCGTACACCCATGTTATCGTGTTGATCCTTGATTAAATGATTGAGGTAAAGATCAAACTCTAGTTTACAATTGTCACAATTGGCTAGTATATTTTTACGATGCTCGTGGCTAATATAGGGTGAATCCGTAAAGTCATGGGCTTTTTCAAATAGTTTATCGAATGCGAGCACAAGTTCCTCCCTAAGGTCCAGGCTTTCGTATGATAAATGCTTCTTAAAGTTCTTATTCTTTATCATATGACTAGAGCCAACGGGAGCCAAGTTTTTGTCTTTGTGGTAAATATCACTTTTCCAATGTTCTTCGCTGAACATGGAGTAGAATGTATCTGGATTGTTGTTGCCCTCACTATTGCTATTGCAGTCGTATTTGCTTGATTGCAGTTTATACTTCCGTATAAGATTGATAATGCGCTTTATTGTCGTGTATATGCTCTCGTTTTCGTAATTTGAATTGCAGCGCGCATTACGAAATGCCATATGTTTGGCCGAATCGAAAATACTGTCTTTAATTACAAAATGTATCAAGTCCATGGCTCGTCTGATTTGGCAAAACACGGTGTCGCGATTCTCTTTAACGATAACACAATCGCTGTGTATTAAACTATTCTTCGATGATGTTAACAATATCGATATCGATTTCTCCAGAATTTGACGCGCCGAAAACATTTGTGCTCGTCGTCGCTCTTCTTTGAATGAATTCTGATGTTGTCCAGTCAAATAGACCAATTCAATCATTTCAGTTCCAAATATTGAAAATGCTCGCACAAATTCGGTGAAATTCATCACAGATTCCAATTTCTCCAAACTTTCCGAAGCGCGTTTCTTTGCTGTTAACAGCTTCTTCACAACAATAATATCGACCAGCAATAGAATTCGTGTTATCGATGACAGCAGTGATCGTGCTGCTAATACAATGGCGCCATAATCTTTTAAAGGTTCGATATGGTGTCTAAGCTCCATTCCACTCAAAGGTGAAATATCACATAAATGTTCAATGGATTTGCCTGTAAAATATAATACAATTATGTACAATTAATAAATGTTTAGATACATCAACAACGCATTTAAATATCAATAGTTATCAAAACAGAACACCTTACCTGCATCTCTCGCTTCTTTGGCAGCCTCATACATATCAGCTTTAATGTCTGAATTCTCCTCTGCTATGATTTCCCCGATGGTAATAAACCTTTCCACAGCCGTGCTTAACGAATGCCCAATATTTCCAAATGTGGACATAATTTGCTCGTTATCAATATCGCGTGTTCGGTAGCGCTGATTCTGTGAAATTTATCGAGTTTTTGTTCGTAATTAAAAAAAGGGAATGCCTTTGTTCAAAATGTAATAGGTTGTCTGAGGTGTGGCAACACCTGTGTATATACAGACACACGTACACACATACATACATATGTATGGCTTTGATATATGGATATACGAAAGAATATGACTATGTACAGGTGAAACATTCGAAACATTATTTATATATATTTGAACCGGTTGTTTACTTACATCAAGCGACGGCGGTGATAATCCATACATTTTGAACAATATTTATATTAAACACTTAAATGTAGCACAAAATTTACAGTTCGATTGTAATATATCTATTATTATTGATTTTTTTCACAAATTAAAAGTCACGTAAAACATTTAAACGGCATGTTAGATGTAACCTTGACTAATTTGTAAATCACTTCAATATCGTATTTGACTATTTAATTACACCAATACTGCACGAATAATGCTAGTTGTCAAAAGCCTTGATTGATTGAATGCTGAACGGATGAGGTATATTACATGTGTCTGTAAACAACATAAAATCAACTGTTAGAAAAAGTCCAAGTGAATTACAACTACACGGATGTCCTTTGCTACACACACACACAAACACATTCATTATTTCATTTGCTTGCGCAAACATGGTTGCGCAAAGCAAAGAATCAGTGTTGGAAAATGTTCGTAGACAAAAAGCTCTTTTGCATTATTAGATTTAAATTTGAATGAATTTTCGATATGCTTTTTGCAAATTTTCCTTTAAGTCTTCTATAAACATATTTAAGCATTGGTATTATTATAATTTTATTTTTTAGTGCAGTTGGAAATCATTTCATTTTATATCGATACTTAGATATTCTTGCGAACATAAAAAACGACAAAATCGACATTCTATATTTATCGTTGAACGTGTGGAATACCATAAAACACAAAATGTTTGCCGGTTTAAGTTATCGATAGATATTCAACACCTGTCGATAGATTTGAATTGAACAGCTGTTTAACCCGTCGATTTGATAACCTCAACAAAGTTATTAC
>JBANCZ010002626.1:0-5000 GCA_037040025.1 Sphaerogastrella javana
GCTTTCGCCTCTGCGCCTTTTCGCCTTTGCCTTGTTCTTATTCTTTCTCTCTCTCTCTCTCCCTCTCTCTCTTTGCCGCATCTCGCCCTTAACTTGCCTAAAAGTCTTACACTCGCCCTTGCCTGCACCCCTCCCACCTACTTTGCTTCGGTCTTTCTCAATGCTATTTCACTGCGCCCTTCCTCCACGCTCTCGCTCTACGCCGTTTTTCTACACCCTTCCTCTTTGCCTTTGCCTTTGCCTGCACCCTTCGCTCTCATATCTAGACCCGTTCATCGTCATCAGCCTCAGCCTTGCTACAATTCGCCTGTGCGCCGCCCTCTTGCACCCCACCATCTACCATCTCCTCCCCCACTATACGTTGTCATTGCCCTGAAGGTTATGGCACGGGCTCGGGCACGTGCCAGTTGTTACGTATTTTGCGGCTGCGGCTTTGCCATTGTGTCTGTATGCATGTGTGATTGTGTGTGTCGACGACACCGACTTTGGTTTTAGCGTGCCGCCATATGTTTCCGGCAAGTGTCCTGCCTGGCACCGTACCGCACCGTACAGTTCCCCCCTTGGGTCGACACATGTGAAAATCCATGAAAAGCGTTGAAATCTGCAATGCCAACAAGTAAAGCACCCAGTACAGTACCCAGTACAGCACCCTGTATGCTCAAACCTCTAACCGAACATCCATAGAGACCACACAGAGAGCCCAACCGCCTCCCCTCTCTCTCTCTCTCTCACTCTATACACTCTGTCCAGAGACAAAGCCCAGAGTTTGGGACCTTGCCTTGACACTTGGTGTACAAAATTTCAAATGTGCGGGGGTTGGAATTTCGAAATGAAAAACTGACGCGAATTCGTTGGGGATTCCATGGCCAACTCTCAATATCTCGCTCTACCTCTCTCACTTTGTATCTCTCGCTCTCTCATTCTCTCGCTCTCTCTCTCTCTCTCTCTCCCACTCTCACCCACTTTAGCCATCCTTCCTCCAACTCTGCCAACACCCTCTTGTTCTACTTCACTGCCTTGTTTGTTAAATCCAATGCTATTTGGCCGTACGACCTTGCTTAGAGACCGTATCAACGTGACACGAGTCTATGTACAATAGATTTATATATAATAATAATATAATACCATTAGGGTTTACATAAATAAACATAAATGCATGATATAATAACTATTATATTATATAATATATATTATAACTATTATAATAACAAGTACTATATCAAATAGTATGCATATATTTTTGGGCACCCTATAATAAATATATTACAGAAATATATTAATTCTTCAAACTTTGTTTGCATAAATGTGAAGATTTGAAATTTTATTTTACTGAGGAAGTTGAAATTGAAATTTAGTCTTCTCATAATTCCGACAACTTATTCCAAATTTTTAAAAAATCTGTGTGATTTAAGTCTCAAATTGTCTAATATGAGAAGTATTAATATAATGCGACTTATGATTTGATTTAGTTTAGTTTATAATATTTATAATTATTTTTGAGTTCTTTATAATCTAAAAATTTGAAAATGAAAAAAAAACCAAGATTTTAAATGGTTTTTTGATTTTTAAACAGAGGGTGCTATTAATTATTAATTATAGTACTAATATTTAGATAATACTATGGTAAGATGAAGCCTTATAGGTAGCTCAAAGGTTTTAAATATATCTATGATATAAGCGTAATGTATATCATATTGTTGTATAGTTCTTCTTATATACTTGTCCGATTAAGTATCGCTAATATATGAGTACTTACATCGTCACGCACCCATCGCTAAGTTCCATTGTTGAGCCCAAAACTGTTAACGGTGACTGTAACTTGATACGCACATCCGTACGAGTTAGTATCATTGTGCCTTCGCATCTTTGTATCTTTGTATCTTAATATCTGCGTATCTGTGTATCTGCCTGGCCGCAAAATGTCGACACCTACAGCCAACCCACAGCACCCCATATGACACCCTTCGTATTTCGTTTTTTTGGCACAGATTTATCAGCGAAGTAGAAAAAGGCATTTGATTCATTTTGTGAGTGTATTCGTTTTTTATTTATTTTATTTTATTTTTTTAAATTTTATTATTATTTATATCATTTTGTTGTTGTTGTTGTAAATCAGCTAATTTATGGTTTAACTTAGAATTTTGTGGGATTACAGGGTGTATGTGTTTATGTGTGAGTTTCGCTAACAATAATCATATAATATGTGACTAATAGACTAAGTTTTTTATTTGATTTTCATATTTTTGTTTTTATTTGCATGTGCACACATTCAGATTACTAGATATATATAGAATATATAATATTTATATATAATGCATTAATTTTGTTGTATATTTTTGTTATATTTTCATTCTCAAATAGTTTAAACATTTTCCATTTTTTTTTAGTTGTATGTGGAACAAACATTAATATCAGCTTAAACATAATATAATAATTAAAGTTTTTTTTCTTTGCTTAATATCGATTTAAATAAATATACATTTAAATTATATATTATATATTTTTGTTTTTAAATTTTTTACAACAATTTCGAAACCAAATATTCAGATTTCTAGAATTTCTAATTATATGGTATTCTCTTCAGATTCTATTGCACAGTTACCGTTAGTTGAGCAGAGGGTGCTTCTAACGGTACAATATATTTATGTAAATTTTGTAACAAAATTTTTATTTTATATTTTTTGGGTATCAAAGGGTGTGGCGCAACATCAAAGGGTTGTTTGAGCGCATTTATCGATAGGCGCTAGAAATTGCGCAGTTTGTAGTTTTTATTGTTTTGTTTAAGTTTTAAACTTTTATAATTATGTACATATATAAATAACAAATAAAAAAAAACGCTAAATTTGTATGCATAAAATTCTAAAAAAAAAAAAACAATAGTAAGTTAACAGAGGCTTTACAGACTGAGGTGCATAGCTTGCTATATCGATAGGTATGTTTATATCGATAACAACAGATGCTTAGTTTAAAAGCTGGTACTATCGATATATTTATAGACAATAATATTGATTAAAGCAGCTAACTAGTAAGATAACTTGCTTTAACAATAAATTTATCGATATCGATAACAGCAGCTACCTTGTAAACTTATCAATTGATGATACATGATCTTTTGATTGTGTTTCCCTTTTTATTTTTCCATTTTTTGGTTTGAAGCTTGAAAAATGTAAATCTTTAATTGAAATATCAACGAAATTTATATAGATTTATGTATAAATATATATATATATATATATCGGTAGCGATTTGAAGTCGGCTGCGCTCCGTAAATTTATGTACAAAGTTCGTGCTGCAATTGAACATTAAGTAACTAAGACGTACAAGTATATCTACAGATACACACGCGTATATATTATAGATATAGGCATAAGTATGTATATATAATATATATATATATATATCTGCATATATATATATATTGTTGCGTATTTTTGTATCTTTATGCTTGACACGCTCAGCTCAAACGGCGCAAATCGTTAAAATTTTATCGCTTCAGCGAACGTGCGTGTGCCACCGTCTCTCTGGGTGTGTGTGTGTTTGTGTGTGTGTGTGTGTGTGGGTGTGTGTGCTGGCTACCGTTCACACCACCATAAATTGTACAGTGTACACTACGACTGAAAACCCAAAACAAAAATCGAAATCGAAATCGAAATGCGAAAACCAAATCAAACCTCAAAAACATTTCACACTTGGCCAGAGCCCAAAAGAAACACAAGCAAGCAAACAAACAATGCATAAAATTAATAAATAAATAGCAAAAAAAAAACAATGCATAGTATATAGTATAAATAATATATATATACACACTTTCTTGCCATTTAAAAGTCAGACAGACAGACAGACAGATAAACGATTCCCGTTCATTATATTCATCATAATTTATGCATTTTTGATGTGATTCTGATTTCTGATTTCGGATTTCTGACTTCTTGCTACGCACAGTACACACAAAAATACACCTGTGCTTATTATAATAGATACGCCAAACTAAAACACACACACATAAATATACACTTGTGTTCAGTACAATAGATACACTAGTCTAAATAAATTGGAAATGCACAAATTTGCTACAAATATGTAAGCTAAAATTTTTGTAATTTTTCATAAAATTCTAGACCAATTGTAACAATTACCTAAATTACATTTTTATATTCATAATTGAATGTATTAATTAAAAGTGTTTTCAATTTAAGCTTATGTACATGTAGAAAATAATATAATAATTTTTTGGATTAATTTTTTATCAATTCAAAAAGCTTTGAAACGTTTGTTCCTATTGCATTGACCACAAGTGCAACTAGAAAATTTGTTATCAGCTTAAGCTGTGCTATTAAGATACCCTGTCTACACAATGCTCACACAACAAATGGGCTAGTCATGACTATAAACTAACTACAACTTTATAGTATATATTATATGTTATATGATATATGATATATGTGTTCGTATTTATATTTCGTCAATTCATTTCATTTTTAGAACCTGTTTTAAAGCTATACTCAGGAAATATTGTGTGTATATTAAGTATATATATTATGTTTTTTTTAAGGTATATTTAAGGTATATATTAGGTATATATTAGTATTGTATTATGTATATATTTATGTGTATATAACCTGGTTTGTTTTTATTGTTATTTTTTTTTTTTTTTATTTTTTATATATATATTTTAATCTATAAAATTATAATATATACACTTAAATTCTATGCATAATTGTAATGCAGTGCTCTAAATGTGTTTTTCTTATTCTTTTTGTTGCAGTGTAACATTTGACTACACTACTAAAATTTTGTTTGTATTGTAATGTTTGACTACACTTGAATTCTATGAATATATTTGTTGATTCAAAAGCATCCATTCGATTCTACTAAAAAAGGTACAAAAAAAAACATTTATATTCATATTGTAAGAGAATTTTAAATCATTTATAAAAGCATTAAAAATGCCTTCAATTTGTATTGATTTCTTTTAAGTGTACTTTTTTTAAGTGTATTTG
>JBANCZ010002626.1:7500-15078 GCA_037040025.1 Sphaerogastrella javana
TTTTGTTTGAGTGTGGGAAACGCGCCAAAAAAAAAAACATACCCAGAAGTTAAGCAGCAACAAAATATAAAAAAAAAAACAACAACAACAATACATCAACTACAGTTAATGACAATAATAAACAAAGAAGAAAATAACAGCAATAGAAAACAGAAAAAGAAAAGAAAAAACTAAAAAAAAGTCTAACTCATTTCGTTTGGACAAACAAGAATTTGAATTAGGAAAATCCCGTTAAAGCAGACAAAGAAAACAAAATACTAAGAATACTAAAAAAATACTAAGAAAAAAACTGTGTAAAATAATAAGAAAAATACTAAGTAAAATTAGAAGGATAATTAAATGGTTTTTTAAAAAATACTTTGGTTTTCCATACGATCAAATATACTTTAAAAAAATGCATAGAAAAATACTATGAATAGTAAAAAAATACTAAAAGAAAATATTAAAAAATATGTTAGGAAAAAACTAAAAAAAAAAAACCAAAAAAAAAAAAAATAAGAAGAATACTAATACTATTTAAAAACATAAAAAAATACTACATTTCAATTACAGACAAAACTTTGGAATAATTTTAAAATAATAATAGTAGACAGATTTATCTTTGTCCTAAAATCCAAGAGCTAAATTCAATTCAGAGTTTATTTATAAAAAGATTCTAAAATGTAATAACTTTGCTATGGCGAAAC
Organism: Sphaerogastrella javana; assembly: GCA_037040025.1. NCBI lineage: Eukaryota > Metazoa > Arthropoda > Insecta > Diptera > Drosophilidae > Sphaerogastrella > Sphaerogastrella javana. The sequence continues at coordinate 8,187 of JBANCZ010002626.1, forward strand.
ATAAAATACTAAAAAATTATATCACATTACTATATCTTAATTAGAAGTGTTGCTAAAGATAGCCATAGAATTAACCTCACTTTTCTAGAAAACGAAAACAAGGCTCTCAAAGAATGAACGTTTCAAAAGGAAGCATTATTGTTTTCTAATAGAAAATGTTGTATTAAAGAAATTATTAAATCTTAAAGAAGGATAATCTTTGACAATAACAGAGCTACTTTTTATGGCGTTTAAATGTTTCAAAATTTCGAATTATTTTTATTCACATTTTATGCACTTTCTTAATCTATGTTATTTCTAGGTTTATGTTGTATTTTGTGGCTGACTTACCTTGTGACTAAGCGGAACTAGCCACCGGTACCGGTGTGTCGGTAGCGGAAATTTGTACTGGCGGCTTCGATAGCGCATCGCTGGTCACACTGGCCGCCGCTGTAAGCGCCAATGCGGCTGCTGCTGCTGTTGCTGGCGTTACAGTTGCTGCTGCTGGCGTTGATGTTGCTGTTGTGTTTGTTGTTGCTGTTGTTGTCGTTGTTGCAGTTGCTGTTGTGCCAGCGGCTGTTGCTGCTGTTAACTGTTTAACATCCGTTTTATCCGTGTTGTTGTTGCTGTTGTTGCTAGTGTTGTTGTTGCTGTTGACTTTGTCCAGTTCCGGCGTTTTGGCCGCTGCAATTGTAGGTGGCGCCTCCTCGGCCAATGCAGCGGCTTTGGCCTCGGCGCGTATATTCAAATTGGCGGCAACCTGATCGATTGTTGTTGCTTTCTTGACGGCTCGTGGGGAGGTGGCGGCGCTGTTGTTGTTGTTATTGTTGCTGTTGTTGTTGTTATTGTTGTTGTTGCTGCTAGGACTGAGCAGAGCCACCTTGTTGCTTTTTTCATCGGCTTTCACAGTCAGTGGCTTAGCAATTGTTGTTGCTGTTGCTGCTGCTGTTGCTATTGTTGCTGCTGTTGTTGATGTTGTTGTGGTGCTGCTGCCGCCGACTGTTGTTAGCAGCGTGGCCTGATTGCGAAAGGCCAATGCGGATGGATTCGGTATGCTGCGCACCGAAGCATTTTGTGGTCGAACCAATGCATTCTTTGGCTTGTTCTCATAGATGTTGCTGCTGCTGTTGGTCGAGATGTTGCTGTTGCTGTTGCTGCTAGTGGCATTGCTGTTGCCGGCGGCTTTTATCGAGATCTTTTCGCGCGCTGTTGCCGATTCGGAGAGCATATGCAGATTTTGTAGATCATCGCCAGCAGCAGCAGTGCCTGCAGTGTTGCTGCTGCTGTTGTTGTTGTTGTTATTGTTGTTACTGTGGCTGTTGCTGTTGGCGGAAATGTTTTGCTTAATTTTATTTAAAGCTGCCTCCAGGCTATTGCTGCTGCTGCTGTTGTTGCACACAATTGGCGCCAATTTCGTAGCGCTTGCTGTTGCTGTTGTTACTGTTGCTGTTGTTGTTGCTGGTGTTGCTGCTGCTGATGTTGTCTGTTTGCCATTGCTGTTGCTGCCACGTCCTGTGCCTGCTGATAAATCAAGTATATCGGCATCCTTAGCTGCAATTGTGGCTGCAGCTGTTGCTGTTGTTGTTGCTACAGTTGCTGTTGCTGCTGTTGTTGCTGTTGTTGCTGCTGGTACTAGCGGCGGCCGAAAATCACGCAAACTCGTTTTCGACTTGTCCAGCATGGCTGTGCCATTGGCAGCAACTGTTGCGCCCGCTGCGCCAGCAACTGTTGCCGTTTTCTTTGAATTGACTTCAGCTTTTGCTGCTGCTGTTGCCGCTGTGACTGTTGCTGTTGTTGTTGCTGTTGTTGTTGTTGCTGTTGGAGACTTTGATGCAAAGGCGAGTGGCACGTTGTTGCGCAGATTTATTAATGCAGGCGGCGATGTGCGATAAGCAGCATTGTTATTGTTGCTGTTGTTGCTGTTGTTACTGTTGTTGTTGCTGTTGCTGTTGTGCTTGTTGCCGCGCTGTGCACTTAATGCAACTGACAGCGGCGGCGACTTGACAATCGCCGGCAATGCACGCTTCGCCGTCTGCTTGGGCAGACCCATTGGTGGTCCCATAACGCGTCCAGTTGTTCCCAATCCTGTCGTTGTTGGTGTTGTTGCTGCTGTTGTTGCCGTTGCACCAGCGCCTGCTGCAGCTGCAACTGTTGTCGCTAGTCGCACAATTTCCAGTGCTGGCAACCCACTCAATGCACTGTCCACATACGGATAGGCCAACCCGTGCATTTGCCTGGGACGCGGTGTTATGGTCACTGCACCGCTACTCAAGCTGGCAGCAGCGGGTGGCAGCGTCAGACTGAGGCTGCTGGGACACAGCATGGGCATGCTGCCGCTAGGTGGCGCTGTTGCCGACTTGGCCATCTCGGGACCATAAAGACGCGCGGGCGCATAGACGCTGGCTTTGAGTTTGGCCGCGGCAGCAGCTGCTGCTGCTGCTGCAAATTTGTACTGTTGCTGTTGCTGTTGATGCTGTTGCTGTTGTAACTGTTGCTGCTGCTGTTGCTGGTAGTCCAGGCGCTGCTGCTTGGCCAGATGTGTCTGTGCATCGTCTAGGGACAGCGCACGCTTGGGCTGCTTGTTGGCGGCACTGGCTATGGAGCTGGGCGTGGATAGGTAGCGTTGCATCAGATGGGGTGCCTGGCGCAACGGTGCTTGTGGCACCGCAAAATGCGGCATTGTCATAGGAGGTTTGCGCAAGCTGTTGTTGCTGTTGCTGCTGCTGCTGTTGTTGTTGTTGTTGAGTGGCTTGGTGGGCGTGGTTGTGGGCGCACACTTGAGTTGCTGCTGTACATGGGTAATCTTGGTTTTGGCTCCCGCACCAGCACCCGCTACAGCAACAGTTGCTTGAGTAGCAGCAACAGTTGCCGCTGCGCTTAGTACTGCTGCTGCTGCCGTTGTTGTTGTTGTTGCTGTTGTTGCAAAGGATTTGAATAGACTGGGCGGCAGGGGCGGTGAGGCGGGCAGACTCTGATCACGGTTAGGGCGTGGCAGCTGCTGCTGCTGCTCGACGGCTTTGGCGTTGTTGGTCATAAGGGTGCTAATACTGCGCGCCTCCTCGCCCAAGGTGCGATTCAGTGCCTGCAACGAATCCTTGGTGGCCTGCTGTTGCTGCAGTTCGTCCAGCTTGAGCTGATTAAGCTTGATTAACTGTTGTTGCTGTTGTTGTTGCTGTTGCTGCTGTTCGCCGCTGGCCAACGAATGCGCACGCTTCAGCTGCACCTTGTGAGCCTTGTGATTATGGGGCGTGGTCGTGATTTTCATTTTCATTTTACCATCGGCTGTTTGTGAGGAGATTTCCGCATGGAGTTTCTTCCGCTTGCCATTGGAATCCTTTGGCTCCTTCGAGTGCTTCTTGCGCTTGCGATGCGTGGAACTGGAGGAGCAGCTGCCATTGGTTGAGGAACTGCTTGAGGACATGGGCGAGGCGTTGGGACTGTACTTTACACTATCCGGTGCTGTTGCCGTTGTTGTTGCTGTTGCTGTGGGTTCTATAGGTTTGAGGCCTATGTTCATGGCATAGGTTTCCAGATCTAATTGCTGCTGAACGGCCACGTGCTGCTCCAGACGCGCATCCGCAGATTTAGGCATGGACAGCTTGGATTTCATGCTGTTCAGCTCGATCTTGAGTTTGGGTAGATTGCGCAACATCGTTGCATGGGCGTTTGAGTTGGAGGTGTTCGAATTGATGCTGTTGTTGTTGTTGTTGCTGCTGCTGTTATTGTTGTTGTTGTTGTTGTTGTTGGTGTTGCTATTGTGAGCATTGGGTGACTTCTTGTTGGCAGTCTTTAGCTCGTAGCGCTGTTGCGGCTCATAACCAGTGGATTTACTTAGCTGCGACTGCGGTATGCTCACCACAATGTTCATATTGGATACACCCAGGCTAGAGGGCTCTGCCTCTGCCTGCGGTTCGCACTTGACGCGCACCAAGGGTGCACCAACGGCAATGGATTGGGAGTTCGAATTGGAGTTGGTGGCATTGGAGTTGTTGTTGTTGTTGTTGTTGTTGCTGCTGGAGTTGGAATTGGTGCTGGTGCTGGAATTGGAGCTGTTGCTCATGCCGTAATCCGTGTACATGACATTGCTACGCAAACTCTTGAAATTGTTATGCGCTTGGAGAGGAGCTGGTACTGGTGTTGCTGTCGTCTGGTCCTCCGTTTCGCGTTTGGATGCCGTTGGCAACTTTTTGACCTTGGTATTGACCTTGGCATTGGTTTTGCTCCGGGTTTTGCTTGCTTGGGGTGCACGCAGTGCATTGTCCACATCATCCGCAAAGGTCACCGATTTGCCAGTCTTGGGTGCAGCGGGTGCTGGAGCCTTGGAACTTAATTCAATATCCTGCTTAAGCTTTGATAAATTGTGCTCATCGTTTTTTGGCGTCGCGCGCTCATAGAGCAATATCCTATAGCGAAATGCCATGGGTGCAGTCTAAGCATGGGCGTAGAAAGTAGGGGTTGTGGGTGTAAAATCAAACAGGGGATAGACATGAGCATTTTGTAAATTTTAAGAGAACAAACCCCAATTCGAAATACTATTATATCGTATATATTATATATATATTATAATTATTTTTATTTATTTTTTTTGTTTGTTTAATCCCCCATTAATAGTTATTTTTTAGGGAAACTTACCCGCTTCCATTGGTAGCAATAACCAACATCCATGAGCGTAAAGTTTGACGGCAGCACCTCATCCTCATAGGTGACCTCCACCTCGACCTGCTCATTATCCGCATCGATGTTATTCTTGGAGCAGAGGAAACGCTTCAGATGCAACACCTTCAAAGCAGCAGGACACTGCAAGTAGCAAACGAGCGGCCGTTCCGAGGTTTTACAGTCTGTGAGCATTGCCGGATGATATTCCAGAGATAGACTGTGAAACAATATAGAAAAGTATGGTAAAATTTTTAAATTAATCTAAGATGTCATATTATACAGTATTTCTAAAGTCTATATTAGAATATTAGTATTGGTTGTCGTTTAAAATCATTATTTCCAATAAGGTTCACAAACTTCTTGGGTCAACCTTATGAGGTCAAAATATATATCCCCTAGTAAGATTAGATATAAACGGTATATACTTCTACTAGACTATATAGACCATAAATCTAAAGGAATATATAGCACTCACCTTATGGGCTCTGCTGGTGCAAAGAACTCCTGCTCCTGTTCGTCGCTTAGTACATCCGTCGTGTCTAGATCCTTATGCTGTTGCTCGAATTCTACATGACGTTGGCATTCGCGCTGATAGAGACCCGGTACAAGTTTATAAATCAGCGCACGCAACATGTCATCGGATCTGCATGGTTATAAGACATACAAACATCGCAGGGAAGTCGAAGTTAGAAACAGGGTTGCAGTACTTCGGGCACAGGGCAGTTGAGGGGGTTTTATAGGACTACTCACCTAAGGTTATCCTCGCTGATCTGCTTGCCGCCGCTCGACTTGCACTGTGGGCAGTAGACATCGCGCAGCAAATGCTTCAAGATGCAACTGCGACAATCTGAGAGAGAAAGAGAGGAGATTCAAAGAAGAAAAGGAAGAAGAGAAGTGAGAAAAACACTCAAAGTATAGAAGTTGTGTGTGGGTTGTTCAGTAGGTTGTGCAGTGCAGTACCCCACTACCCTCTCACCCGTTCAATGGTTTTTTGGTTTTGGGACTTACATGTGTGATAGCAATAGTCGACGGTTGTAGGGTCTATCATATAACCCTGACAAATGTGACAGTTCAGCATGTCATTCAACTCGCTCAGTTGACGTTGATGTTGCTGTTGTTGTTGCTGTTGTTGTTGTTGTTGCTGTTGTTGTTGCTGTTGTTGTTGCTGTTGTTGTTGTGCGTGTGTTTGGTTTTGTGTATGTTGTTGTCCCTTCCGCTGGCCAGCCATATCGGAAGTGGGCTTCTTGTGCGTTGTTTCACTATTCAGTTCCATTGTTGCTTCTTTTCTTAATATGGTATATATTTCACTGGGTTTTTAATAGCCTCTTTTGGGTTTTAATCAAACTGCTTGCATGTCCTGTTAAACAACATAGAAGAAAATATATTAAAATTAGAGAGACATTAAAACATTGAAAAGGCAGACAACCTTCAGTTTGAACAAAATGTAATCATATTGGAATAAAATAAATCAACTTCAATATAAATATCAAGGGATTTGTATGATTTCCTTGAGCAAACATAAAAGATTTAACAATTAACTAAGCCTTGTAAGTCTTTAGAGGCTTGCATCCGAAAAACTCTAAAAATCCAGAAGTGAGAAACTTCATAGTTTATGTTGTGAGATACCTAACCTAAATTAATTCTAAAAAGAAAATGAAAAAACTTTTCTCAACTTTTAAATTCAAATCCAAATAAGAGGAAAGTTTGCAAAGGGTTGTTTAGATATGCTATATACAGCTTAATAAAGACGCAACCCACTTCATATTTCTGTGCTCGATCCCAAGAAAAGTTAAACCCCAAGGGTTCCTAAGGAAGTCATTGATGTGGAACAACCAAAGGCTTTCAAGGCTATAGCGAACCCAACTAATATACGATCACTAGAAGATCAAATTACCAAATCAAATCATTTGATAAAGCTTCATATTTGGGAATGATGATAATGGCATATGATTGGTAGAATGTTAATACATTAAAAAAATAATAGGGTTTCATTGTGTCGATAGGGTATTGCCGAAAAGAAAGAAGGTTGTCTAAGAAACTTTTCTGAGATTATAAAAATATATATATATTAAGAAGCTCCGTCTAAAAGTACAAAAACTAATGAAAACCTGAGGCAAATATTAATTAAACTAATCAAAATAAAGGATGTTATAATTGAATAATTAAGTAGTTACAAGGCGACTGTTGCGCTTGGGGAGGGCCTAAGAAACACAAGAAGCAATTGCAATAAGAAAAAGCAAAAAAAAAGGGAAAACCT